>JAODAL010005632.1:0-141539 GCA_025379985.1 Phyllomedusa bahiana
AAATGCCCTTTAGGCGTCAGACTACACGCCATGACCCAAAACAAAAACGTGAGAAATGATCGGGTTAAAACTACCTGTCTCAGGGACTAATCATCCCCCCCGCCTGAGCCAACAATCTGCTGACTTTTTTCTCCATTGCCCCCAAACCATCTTTACCAGGGACTGGTATTGCCACCCCCCCCCACTCTTCTTGTGCCACTGTACCTCATGCGCTGCTGCCCTGACCTACACACTGTGTCATTGCCCCATCGGGGCCCTATTCCTTTTTTTTGCCACCTCCAGAATTCTTTGTGCCACGTCAAACCTATGTGCGCTGTGCTCTGCCGGGCCCTACACACTGTGTCATCGTCCCACTTTTGGGGGCCTACCCTGTTTTTGCCACCTCCAAATGTCATTGTGCCACTGTCTGACTCATCGCTGTTTGGCTGCGCCATGACCACACACTCTTCATTGTCCACTGCCCTGCCCTCATGCTCGCAAAGGCTGCTGCCGTAACCTCCCACGGGCATTGTGCCACTCTGTGGCCACCCCTTTTTTTTCCACCTCCAAATTCATTGTGCCACCTCTACTCATGCTCTTGGGGCTGCCCCCTCACCTCCAACTCGTCACTGATTTTGCCACCTGAGCCCTCACTTTTTTTTTCCAGCTTCCTCACAACTTCTCGGGCTCATTCCCCCTTCATTTTTGTCAGTTTTTCCCCCTTTAAATGCCCAGGGAATTTTAAGTGAAGCGATTCTAAACGCGCATCACTGCGTGTCATACAAAACACAAAATTGAAAAAAACCAAACCAAGCTCCCTCTGCATATTTAAGCATGCACAAATTCACAGCACCCCCCAGGGTCTTGCAGCCCGGAAATAGCTGTTTTTAAGTGATTCGTTCCCAATAATTCGGAACAAGTTTTTTTTTGTTGAAAATGGGGTAATGAACAACCAATTTTGGAAATTTGCCCCCCTCAGTCTGGTACACTTAAGATGTAAAAATAAAACAATTAATTTCCCGATTTTGGAAAGGGGCTGGAACATTTCTAGATTAAAAAATAAACAAGTTATAGTGACCCGGATTCTGGGGAAAGGTCTTCTTTCTAGAGTAATAATATAACAGTTTAGTGACCGGGGTTCTGAGAAGGGGCTGGAACATTTTTGATTAGTAATAAAAACAAATTTAGTACCAGGGTTCTGGAAAAAAAAAAAGGGGCGGGTACATTTTTTAGATGTAATAATTAACAAGTTCTAGTGACCGGATTCTGGAGAAGGGTCGTTATCCAGGGATTTTATTCGATGCCATTTTAATTGGAAGGAATTTTTTCCCCAAAAGAGGGCAAAACTTCTACCTCAAGGGGGTTTTTTTCCTTCCTCTGGGTCAACACTAAGTACAATAGGTTGAACTGGATGGACATCTGTCTTTTTTCAGGCTTAAAAAGTATGTAACATTTTCTTTTTCCCCTATAAAAATACAAAAATAAACTTTAAAAATCACCGCAATTACGCTTTGAAGGCTATCTCACCTTTTTAGTGCTTTTCAATGGCTTCTGTTTTGATCAAAGAGCAGATAACATGGAAAAGCCGTTATATCATTGTCAAGTTAAACTTTGCTACATCTGTACACGCAATTCAATAAAAAAAATATTCAAAGTTGTCCATGGCTTTTAAGTTATACCTTTGATCCCATCTGATATTTAGAAATAATTTTCTGAGCTTCAGACAGAAAGTCACAACAATATCTGCTTCCAAAGGTCTGTTTGATCCCTTTCAGTTGTGTTCTAGAACAAACAAACTCTTGTATGATGTATTCTGTTGAGCTACAGAAATGGTCCCAATGGGTCGTCTGTCAGCCAAGGGCGCTGCTCATTGAAATATCCATCCATGTAATTACTTCAACTGTGTTCTACTCTCGAAAATATGATTCATTGTTGCCTATAACAGTTTTGACCTTCCATTCTTAGGAAGGCAAAGGAAACTCTTTAATGAAATGTCTTATCTGTAGACTTCAATATTGGATGACAGAATCATTTTCCACCACGTTTTTTTTTTTTATTGGCCTTTCTTTCAAATCGCCAATTACACACCGGCCCCATATATAAAGAAATCTACTGCTGAGAACACGCTGACAGTGTTTTTTCATGGAAGAAATTTATTTAAAAGTACGATAATGGTTTTGACAATGAAGGTACAGTAAGCTGTCAAAGACAATATTGCACAAAAAAAGCACAATTTAATAATCTTACATTCACGATGTTGTGAGTTGTCAGAATAATGCTGTTAAGGAGTCTGTGTTCTCCCATCGTATCTCCAGTATTATTTTCTGACCTCTTGTGATTGTTGTTTTTCTTTTCCATTCTCTTCTTTATGGGAGACTTTGTCATTTGTGTTTAATGCGTAGAATGAGAAAAAATTGTTTCTCTCTAATTTTGTTTTTAGTGAATTAAATATATTAGTACTTACTTTTCCAATTCCTCACTAGTTTGGTGCCATCAATTCCCTGGTTTCTTATCTATCTTTGCTTTCTCTGCTTACATCGATGATGTGTTATCATGACCTGTGACACCCCTGTATGGACGCATTTAATTTTATGTCTCTATAATAGCCACAATATGCCGACCCTCTCTAGTCTACAAAACCAGACCTCACTATCATAGGTTCCTGGAATGACCTAAGGTCGAGTTTGGTATTAACATTGGAGGTCTAGGCAATGGGGCTGTAACAAATTCCTAAAGTAAGCAAATGAAAGCTCGTCTGAAAGCTTTGGTAAGATTTGGAAATTGCTTTTTATTTTAAAGACAGGAGCTCCTTTTTGTCATGTAACTTTTACACAGTGCATCAGAAACCGAAGAAAATGGGACCCTCAACTGGTGCCCAATGGAGCCACTCATCCTGGCACATGTATGAGCAGTACAGGACATGACTCTCAGCATGACTGCTCATATATAATAATATAATATATTTTATATATATATATATATATATACTATATATATATATATATATATAAAATATTATATATATATATATAAAATATATATAAAATAAAACAATAGCAGCACTCCAAAAAGAAACAACAGTCAAAAAATAGAAAAAGGGTGTCAGCAGCAATTACTCCTGATACAAGAAGCTCCACAATATGAAATAGAAAAAATCCACGGCACTCCAAAGTAAATTCAGGCAATAAGGTGGTTTATTCCCCCATGCTCAAAGAACAATGTTTCAGCTTCCTCACGGAGCCTTTGTCAAGCCTTGGGCTTGACAAAGGAGAAGAGCGTTCTTCACTGTGAGAACTGTGAATCTGTGAAATAGCCGCCTGAGGAGTTGGTCACAGCAGGAACTGTAGAGAGTTTCAAGAAAGGCTTAGATACCTACCTGGAACTAAAGAATATTAATGCGTACGTAGCTATGTAAAATTCTGGATCCTGGCTGGTGGAGGCTCTGGGGTCAGAGATGGGGTCTTCGCTGGAGAAATTTGGTTCTTGCTTTGTGGATTTAAGGGCATTCCCCAGTGGGGAGGCTGGGCTTGAAATCCTTTTCTCCCTCCCTTCACCCACATTTCCCCCACCCTTGTTTGAACTTGATGGACACGTGTCATTTCAACCGTACAACTATGTAACTATATAACCGTATCCTGGAAGAATTATGCAACAGCTGAAAGTGAGAAAATGTTTGGACATATGCCACTATATACAGAAGAGGTATATAGAAGAGGTATACTTAGGGGAATACTACTGACAAATACATGCAATACATACAAGAAAAGTGATGGAACATAGCCTAATGAGCTTCTAGGTCCCAGGACCTTAAAGGGGTTTTGCCACAATCTCATTTCATACTTCCTGCATCCAGCTCTTCAGCTCTGTGTGCTCAGAAGGGGGCGTGTGTGATTTGTTTGAATTGCATATCATGTGACCCTGCAGGATGACATCACCAGGCCTTTCCTCTCTTTAGTCAAAGAAAGGATTGTTTATGTGAGTAGCTACATTGTAGCCAAGAGATAAAACTTTTGCCTCCAGGCACAAGGGTCCTTGGTTCAAATCCCTGCAGGAACCAAACCTGTGGGTTTTATTTCTCTTTATTCAGGCACATGCCTCATTGAAGTTTAATTTTTTCTATTTATTTGCACTTTTTGACTAATTACTAAGGAGTACAGAGGACAGGAGCAGAATGACAGCACCTGGGGTTTGAACACTCAGTAGCTGCCTGAGAGGAGAGGTGATATCTGAGCATGTGCGACAAACTTCCCACGTCAATTTTACTTCGTGGCAAAACCCCTTTAAGGCGACTTTGGAGCCAATCACTTGCCACTAGTATCTATTTTTTATGATAAATGAAAAAATTATGTATTGAACTTTTTTGCTGTAACCTTTATGTGTAATGATGAATTTTGCTCTGCTCAATTTCTGCATAGATGAAGGATGATCCCACGGAATATTGTCTCTGGTACAATTGCTTTCTCAAGTTGCTACACATATTGGCAAATCAAAAAGTGCAACCATTTTCCTGCTTATTCCTCGGGAATAAAGGCTGAATCAGGATCAGTGTTATACGTCCTATGTTAGTTGCAGAGCGGAGCCTGTACAATCTGCATATTCTAGTTCCTATTGCTTGGTACAGTACAGAACAACAAAACAAGCAGCGCTTGTTGAAGGACTTTGAATAATAAGTCGGAAGATGTGTTCAGCAAATGCTGTTTATCACTGGAACCTTTATTAAGCTTGTTTCTGTCGCCTTTCACATACCTACCTTCCAGTGCGCAGGCTGATAATGCCGAGTGCCTGGAGTGCTCTTTGTTCTCTAAGTCTTTCCCATTGTGAACATAGAACATATGTTTTGTTCAATGGGATTCCAATCTGAGACTAAGGAACAATGAGTTTCCGAGTCCGACTGCTAACGGTGTTGATCGGTCTTAATCACCAGTGGTACAATATGTAGCACACTTGCATATTGTGCAATGATTATGCACCACCAGCTGGAAAGGACAGGCATAGACAGAGTGCTGTGCGCCTCTCATTATACTTGCCTGTGGCAAATAAGCCTTATTATACACAATATTCCTCCCATGCAGTCTCATAGATAAATGTCCATGCCCTCAGCTATACAGGTACCCAAAATGTATGTGGTAATTACAAAACCTTTCTTTCATGACGACGCCAGGAATTTAAGTGTTATAAATGTAAGTATACTGCACCACTTCATGCTGATCTATACCTATGTGGATTGTGCTAATGGAAGACATAAAAATAACACGTATAAAATGGATAAATTCAGGTATGCCTAAAATTAACCCCAGCATTCCTCTTATTCTCTTATTCCTCTTTCTGGTGCTTAATACTTATAGGAGTCTGAGTAGCTGAGACACCAAATACTGTTTTGGGTTCCTTCCTCTATAGAACCTCTTCAACTAATCTCCTGTCCACCAACGACAAAGTTTTAATAACTAGTGAACATCCCTAACAGGCAGTCCCCGACTTACACCGTTCCGACTTACATCTGTCCCCTAGTTACAAACGGAGACTTATGGGGCATGCTGGCACTTGTAGTTCCATCTTCCACAGCAGCACAGGAGGTGAAAATGAGGTGAAATCGTCTTAACAGGGACACAGACAGCAAAACAAATGTAAAAACCGTTCCCTGCACTATCCAGAACTAAAAAAAAAAAAAAATTGTGCTGGAGTTACATTGAATAAATATACCTATTCTGACTTACATACAAATTCAACTTAAGACCAAACCTACAGTACCTATCCCGTTCATAACCTGGCGACTGCCTGTATATAGAGCATCCTGCTTGAAGCCCCGCAATGGCAAGGTACTGTTGATCATTTGTAAAGTGTTGTCTTAGGCTCAAGGTGTCAAAATGTGAACAGCACGATGAGGAGGACTGTTTAAATCCCAATTCAAATTGATCGCCTTAATTTATTGAGCGATTCTACCTCACTCTTGATCAATGGGCATGTCTCACCTCTCATTGATCTATTTAGAGGCACTAAACAAGGATGTCCCTTGTCCCCACTTCTCTTCGACTTAGCGCTAGACCCTTTATTGTATCATATCTCACAATCCCCTATCTACAAAGGAATCAGAACCCCGGGCCAGGAACTGAAAATATCCGCATATGCAGATGACCTGCTGCTGTTCATATCAGAACCGGAGACATCGCTGTCACCCACACTGCACGACATACAGGAAACAGGTGCCCTGATGGGTTATAAAATCAACGTAGATAAGAGCGAAGGCATGATTCTGAAAGGCCCAGCCAGACCTCACTGGACCACTATACATCCCATTAAATGGCAAACGACCTCTATGAAATATCTAGGGATCTGGCTCACCAAACATTTACAACACCTATACCAGGAAAATTTAACCAAATACATAACGAGACTACAAAACACTCTGAAAGGCTGGAACAATCTCCCAATTTCCTTTATGGGCCGATGTAACTTAATAAAAATGGTGGAATTCCCGCATTTACTATATAAATTTCACATGTTGCCCATTTTACTTAAATCAAAAGAGGAAAAACTTATCAAGCGGCTCTACCGAACCTTCATATGGGGTGGTAGGCGGGCACGCATTCCAATGCACCTGCTCACACAACGCAAGCTAAACGGGGGACTGGGGTTCCCACACATAATACTATATAACTAAGCAGCACTCAGTAGATACGTCACTGATTGGGCACAAAACACTAACATATACACGGACTGTGTACTGGGCCGGCTGTTCTGTCCTGGAATTAGTTTGATAAACTTTTTTTCACGCCCCTACACTAAACCTCCTCCCATCGACCAAAGACAACCCCCTACTCATGTCGACATGGCGGGCATGGCGCAAAATCAGACAACTGAAAAACTTACACCCAGAAAAATCACTGTCTTTATCTCTTCACCAAAACCCATGCTTTCAAAAGGGAACCCCACATAAAATATTCATTGCTTGGCACCAAAACGGGCTGAGACACATCCGAGACTTTATTAACAAACGCACCAAGGAACCTTACACATTACAAGAACTACGACAAAAATATCCCAACCTCGAAATCCCCTTTTTTAACTATTTACAGCTAAAAAGCTATATACACAAAGTGCTTGAGGGTTGGTCAGAAAAAGATTGGGATTCAGATTTTGATCGGGTCCTCATCACACCCCCATCCCGAAAAGCTCACCTTTCAAGCATATATAACTATTTACTGGAAGATATTAGATACGACCTCTCGGCCTTAAATTTAGCAAAATGGGAAATGAGGGATCCCTCACTAACGCCAGAGGTGGTGCTGGAGGCTCTGGGAGACGCACATCGTTTTCTCCCCTCCGCTAAATACATGGAAATGTACCTTAAAATAGCGCATGACGCTTATCTTACCCCTGTTAAGGGACATAAGATGGGGAGATATCTGACTGATAAATGCTTTAAGTGTGCGTCGCCTGGAGCGGACCTCTACCACTGTCTGTGGGAATGCCGGGTGATCCAGAGATTTTGGACCACGATCATAGATTACATCAAACAATGCTTTTTTCCTTCCTTTGTGGAAACTACTCCATGGGCCCTTTTCGGCTATGTGGACAAATCTAACAACTACCACAGGCAAGGGAAACACCGTTTACTTCATATTCTAGCAGCTGCAGCACGCAAAGCCATACTCCAAGTCTGGCTTCAACCCACAGGTCCTTCGATAGACTTATTTCATGAAAAACTCTCATTTCTATTTAAAATGGACTGGATAGAGGCAGCTCAGCACAAAGAGCTTAGAGTCAAAAAATTCTTCCTTCTCTGGGAAAAATACATCGACACCCTGCCCCAGGACACGAAAGATAAATTAACTACATGCTTTGAATCCACAACATGGTATTTAGCGAGGACAATGGTAGATCGGGATCCAATCACACAATAATATATAACAAAACTCAAACGGGACTACACTGGTTGTCTTAAATGCCATCTTAAACTATTTCAAACCGAAAGATCCCACCTCAACATTCTCTTAATTCACCAATAACCCGAACCCAAGGCCTTTCCCTAACGCGACCCACTGTCTTGGGGAATGGAGACAGATAATGGGAAACGATACCCTGATATATGGAGGCGTCAATGCGTACGGTGAGGAATGCGAACAAATTTCGGGGGGGGGGGGGGGGTTACTCACGGCGCAGAAAGGGAGGAGCGGGACCAGTTTTAGTCACTCTCCGTAAACCATGAGTTTCATGTCCTAGTCATATCATTATCAAAAAAACAAATCACATCAACTTTTTTTTTTATTGTTGGTTTTTCAACTGTTTGATTAAATTGTTACACTACCGAACTCTGTCAAACAACTCGAATACTAAATCGAGTAGCAATTGCTTCCATACGCTAACAGCGGTTGTTTCATAGCAGATTTCATTAAGAAAAAGGAAAACTGTAATTTCCAATGTATCTAATAAACCTTGTCATAACAGAAATGTTACAATATGATTAATGATATGTATCCTATGTTATAAACAATTCAAAAACTGTAACCTGTCTGATATTTGGAATACAATAAAAAAATATATAAAAAAAAAAAAAAAAAAATTATTGAGCGATTCAGGGATCAAACACCTGCTGAGCCCAAGATAACACCTTACAAATGGTCAACAGTACCTCACCATTGCGGGGCTTCAAGCAGGATGCTCTCAGAAGTGGCCACTGAGCTTAGAGTGTCAGAGAGTGTCATCAGCAGGTTGTATCAGAGATACAGAGAGACTGGAAGAGTCACAGAGATGCAAAGAAGTGGGCGTCCTTTGGCTCCGTCACACACTGACGACAGCTTCATTGTAAGCAATAACCCGCAGAACCAGATGATGAATGCTTCACAATTCCAGGCACATTTAAGGGAGGTGAGAGGCAAACAATTGTCATGTCAGACCATTCATAACCATTTACACCAGCTTGGTCTCACCTGAGACCTAGTAACACTAACGAGTAACGTGGCACAGGTGGAGGGAAGATGGCAAATTGGGCACAATGGGCGACATGTATGAGTCGGAGCACACCTTTCCACCAGTTTCCCGGCGGAATCTGCGCCTGATTTATGTCGGCGCTGGGGTGCGCTCATACATACCATGTAAAGTCCGCCGCGCCTCGCCAGTGTATGAGGCGCAGTGCGGGACTTAGGCGCAGAGCGGGACTGATCCTAAGATTCGCCGCCCAAGGAAAAGCACACATACATAACATGTAAAGTCCGCCTCGCTAGTGTGTGAGTCGCAGTGCGGGACTTAGGCGCTGTGCGGGACTGCGCCTAATATTCACCGCCCGAGGTAGTGCGATCATACATGCGGGGGAAAGTTCACCGCGCCTCGCCAGTGTGTGGGGCGCAGTGCGGGACTTAGGCGCAGTGCGGGACTGTGCCTCACATGTATTCCAATTGGAGACAGGCTGGAAAACAGCAAAAAATCATTAAACATGTCCGTGCGGCATGGAGTATGAATCAAAAAATCGCCTTTATAAAGGCGTCAAACATTCTCTGAAAAAGAGCTCCAACCTACTAAAAAAATACATAAATAAAATCACTTTCCAAAAATCTAGAACGGCGCTACATCGGTAAAATTGGAAATTGCCGGGAAATACAGTAATTCAAATTCTGTAAGCTATTCTCATTGGTCGGCAGAAGCCAGCCAATCAGAATAGGAGCGACAGTGAACCATTATAACCTATGGAGAACTATTGACCAATCATATTCAAAAGAGGGACAGTTCAAAATACAGTAAAAAGGCAGAAAACTTATTAGAGTGAAGATATACTGCAGTCATAGGGATATTATTATTTATATATTAAAGATACAAATAATCTAATAGGGGATATGACTAAAAGGTATAGTGACATTTCAAAATATTCTAACCCTGTCAAATTACCCTTAAATATTCCTCCAAAAAGGCGGAGCAATCGCCCCTAAAAAGGTGGCCCCACCCACCGGTGGCTCACCCTAAAAAATCCCTATGCTATAGCCAGTACCACAAAGAACTACCACATGAACATAATTATTTACAGACAAATAACGGCACATACAGCCATGATACAACCTGTTCTTCACAATAGATGTCAGTCCCAGACCTGACGCATTTCCCCCTTGCTATAAACGGACTGGGCTAGCATTTAGTATCGGTGAGGCTTCATTCTGAGCAGTATCTTGTACTACCCTGTTTGCCTGCATCTATGAAACATTAGGAAGAACTATGGGTGACATGTCCCAACACGCCAACGCCCGTTTTTTGGTCTGTTTTGCGGCAAAACCACTTTTGACGCCATATTCTTGTTGTAAATGTGCCTTAATATGGTGCGCTGTGAGCCCTCGTCGTGCAATGCGCCTATTGAGGTGTATTACATATGTTATGTGCCTCCGTCGGGCAATGCGCCTCGATATGCTATGTACCGCCTTTATTTGACGTGATTCGCCTTTTTTTTAAGTTTTCTATGTAAGGTATACCTGACGCCAGTTTTTGGAAATTATAGGACTTTCTGGCGCACTTTACACTGATTTAATGCGCCTAAAACTGGCGTGGAAATGCCACTTTTCTGACATGTTGCCCTATATGTCCCCTGATGAACCCTCGCGTTTATAACTAGGGAGAAACGCGTCGGAACTGTGACAGTAAACATTGGCCTTTCGGTACATTCAAGGCTGGGTCATCCCTTTCCAAAGATCCTATAACAGACACATCAGTCTGCATCTGTGTTACATAGAACCCAGAGCATATAAACAGTTATATGTAGGTTTAAGCAACCAAATTGTCCGTGTTTTACGGCATTCTGATGAATGGGCAGAGTTAGCAAGAAGCAAAACATCACTAAATGATAGCAAAGATCACCATCTCGAGTGAAGTGACCAATGTTCTTTGCAGCATGTGGGAAGCTCACGAGGGGCCAAATTCAAATTACAAATGGAGCAATGTATATTACTAACTATAATTGGCTGTACTGAACTTCTGTAGAGCAGAATGGAGAGTGCTGAGCAAGTGCAAACTCCTCTCTATTCTACCTGAAGACTTTCAGGACACATTTTCTCCTTTCACACCTTTCTTACATTTATGCCATATTTTATCGATATGGTGTTAAGAGTGGCCCGGAAGACCGACTCGCTGGCACCCAGTTCTCCTGTCCTCTGCTGGGGTCGGGTTGCGCCGTGGACCACATGTCGGACCGGGGGCGCACTTGCTGTGCCAGTAACTACTCACCTGGCTGCACTCCTGTCCTGCCGTCTTCCACTGGCGGACAGCACGCCGATAATTGGCTGATTGCCGGGCGCTGACCCTATACATCATCGCGGCTTGCGTCACTTCCCTGCTGGATCTATGTTGCCCTGTGCCTTAGAAAAAGCGTCTCAGAAGTGCGCTCTTGTCTTGCCGTGTTTCCGACCCTTCGCTACGTTTCTTGACCTCGAACCTTTGCCGCCTGCCCTGACCTGCCAGTCTGTCCTCGACTATGGTTTTCGTCTTACGATTCGGTACCTCGCTGCACCTCGGCTGCCATCGCAAGCTAGTCGGATCAGAGGTAGCGACCTGGTAGGATTCCCACCGCAGCAAGTCCATCCTGTCTTGCGGCGGGCTCTGGTGAATACCCGGACCTACTTAGACTCCGCTCCCTGGCGTGGCCGTTACCACCGCTTGCGTTGGTCCAGCAGATCCACTACTCCAGTCGTTACATATGGCATCTCACACACTCACAAACATTGCAACCCATGTAGCAGTTTTTACCACACATTAAAATGGGGACAGACTACGTACATAGTTGATAAGGTTTTTTAAACAACACAGGTCAGCAAGCCCAATCTATAACCCTTCAGACCCAGAGGAAGACAAAAACCCCTGTGAGATGGACACCAGTTGCCCCATACTAAAATAAAACTTCTTTCCTGACACTACATTAGACAAGATCAAGGCAGCATAGGCTTCTATTTCTCAACCTAAAATATCCTGCCCATTTTGTATAACAATTTTTGGATCTAACAATTTGGATTATGTAGTAAATACGTTCCTGTTATATGTTTGACTGAGGTTACTCTGTCTTTTTTTTTTTTTGCTTTTGCATTACTATATTACTCCCAAATGAGAATTTTTAGAAGGCAAAGGAATCCATAAGCTAACAAAGCTTTAAGTCTGAATATTTCAAGTTTCCAAAATTTGTTCTTAAGGAGCTAATTTACAGTGACGTGAAGGGAAGGTTCATCTTTTCTTATTTAGGCTACGGCATCTTGCTATCTGACTGGTACTAGAAATATTCCAATTTTTTCTGTAAGTAATGAAGTAGATCATAGAATGTCATTTACGTGTTAAATCACTTGTAGTACTGGAACAGTTTATTATTAGGAGAGATGAGCATGGCACTGCAGAGGTAGCAGCTGTAAAGATGGCTCTTATGTTGTGCCAGGTTAAGAAAATTAATGTCTCTGCAGATGAGATGAAAGCAGAGAGAATCTGGAGATTTTTTTTTGTTTTTGTTTTCTTGGCATTCTGAAAGAAAAAAGTTTGAATTTGGCTGTAAGGAAGATCAACAGACTCAAAAGTTGTTGTTTATGAAAAAGTGGAATCTCAAGAGATTGTTTTCAGCAGATCTTCAACTTCAGAACATTTGGGGAGATTAATATTTTCTTAGTATGCATGTATTTATGAGAAAACAAAAATGGTGTCAACTGCAAGAAATGTCTCCGATCTCAGATACTGCTCTGAGCTGGCAGATGTTGATCACAGCCCCCTCCTCTCCCCCGCCCCTTGGCCTTTGTAAATGCCCAGTTTACTATAAATGTAAGGAGCTGGGAGTTACAAAGGTTGTTCAGAAAAAAAATTTAAAAATTGACACAGTTTTTTAAAAGAAACAAAAAAATTCTGTGTCACCCTCTCAACCCCCTTTTCAGACCTATGTCCTGGTTGTTTTGGCTCTAGTTCCCAGTCGTGAAAAACTCCACCCCCTTGGGATAACTGTTGGCTTTGTCCTGTTCTTCAAGATTAATGTCCAAGTCCTTTCCTCCGCCTGCTGCCTCCACCTGCAAAAAAAAAAAAAAAAAATTAAACTACATTAATTTCTTAACTCTGAAACTACAGAATTTTCGTAGTTAATGTCATTCTCAGGTCTTACCCAGATGAACACAACAGCTTTCTCTTTGACTTCAGGTCTTACACTCTTGCTTACTTCCAGTCCATCCTTAACTTTGCTGCCCAGTTAAACTACCTCTCTTCTTGTTACTCCTCTTCCTCTGCCTTCTGCCAAACCTTTGCTGGATACCCATTGCCTGACAAATTAAGATCAAAGTGTTAACAGTGACCTACAAGGCTCTCCATAACCTTTCTCCCATGCCTCTCGATTTTACTCCCCAGACGCCTCCCTTCACACAAGTACTGGTTGGATGTCGCACTCCTATTGTTGCAATGGTAATACCGGGGTGCTTGTGGAAAGATCACCAAGCCAAAATACAGTTGACTTTTCTCCAGGGAAGTAAATTGTGCATTACAGACAAAAGTAGGCAATCCAGAAAGATGGGGCAATTTTTGGGGTAAGCCCTTTTTCAGTGAAAAAGTGGGGAGCTCAAGTAACCCTGGAGGGGTGTTATGGAATTTTTCTTCTAACCTGGATTGCCTACTTTCATCTATAATGCACAATTTACTTCACTGGAGAAATGTTAACTTTATTTTGTAAATAAATTAAACTTTCAACTTCACAAAAACATCTGTGGTGTTGGGTGGATTATTTTGATCCTTCCTTCACACATTCTTTTCTCTTCTTCTTTACTATTCTGTAGTAAGCTCTCCACACAACTGCGTCCAAGATATTCTCCGTGCTTCCTCCATACTCTGGAACTTAATACCTCAACATATCAGACTCTCCGCCACCATTAACAATTTTCAAAAGTGACCTTAGGATGGCTTACAATTACCTAAAGCCACTGCACCACCATGCAAATAAGTCTGCTGCTCACCTTATGTCTCATTCCTCTTCCCTTGTGGGCAGGGTCTTCTCTCCTTCCATACTAGTTGTTAGTTTGTGTTATTATAATTTTGGTCTTTTGTTATGTATGCTAACCCCTTTCAAATGTACATCACCCTGGAATTAATGGTGCTTTAAAATAAAAAAAATATTAGTAGTCACTTCTTTATTCCACTGCTAATCCAGCATAGAACCTCCAGACACCCCCAGCCCTTGTTTATGACCATTATTTCATGGTCATCATATAATTATAATAACCATGGCATCAATAGTTAAAACATAGGCATCATTGTTCAGTGATGGGAATGGTGATGGACAACTCCTGCTGACTCTCTTACATCTGAATACTGATGATGAAAGTTTACATAATCCATTGGCTAGTTACTCTGTTTAACTCTGTGGTGTTTGTGAAGAGATGTTCTTCATGTTGAGGTTCTAATCAACCTGTGTATAGCTCTTTCTTCACAAGAACTAGGGTCATCCTCTAATGGTCATGCAGCCATGTTTGAAACCTTGTCAGGAAGACCCGTGCCCACTAAAGGTTCGACAGCCTGACTTGGCGTGTATTTGTGTCATTGCGCTCCCCTTAGGGGTACACAAGGTCAGTCAGATACAGTTTCACAGTTAACCCATGTCCACACGGGCACAGGAAGACCCAGGGAGTGCGAGAGGATACCCCACTCACCCACAACCCTGAACAACTGGGAGAGATCTGTTTACCAGCAACGGTGAAACAGAAGTCTGCCAGCCTGGTAGACTGCCACAAGTTCCTCATTAGTTATAAGCCTGGTCTATTACAGACTCATATCCAGGCCAGAAACCTACAGGGTAGCGATATATTATATACCGAGAATAAAGACACGTGAGTTTGGTTTGATCGGGACAACAGACCAGCTCAGGATCAAAGTTTATATATTTAATCATCTTATGAGCGCACTAGACAAACAATACATACATAGGAGATGCAATTATACATATACTGGTCAGCGGTGCAAATACAGATAGGGTATAGGTACAGATAAAAGAAGCAGCAAGATGTGTTGCATTACCTTAAGTTAGCTTGGCATGGGCACAGATGTAGGGGTGTGAATTTGGCCTACTAGTCCTAGGTGGAGGCTCCTGGTATGCTGGTGCATGTACCCCCCATCAAATAGAGACAACCCTCAGGTGGGACTGTCATTTATAACCATACTGGGACATCCCACGTTACACCTTTGTCAAACCCTGTCACACCCCTGGGATGGTATATACACTCCTCCTTCCAGGGCCATGCTTGTTAAAGCTTCTTCCACTGGAATGGGCCATATATTGGCAGAGGAATGGGATAGAGCCGTGCCAAAGGTACCATCAGAACTGAATGGGCCCAAGCTACCCTGGGATACCAAACACTGGGTTGCTGCTCTGTTCCTGGTACCAGATTCCTGTTTCTCCCTGCCATTGGTCCTACAAATGAGGGAGTGACAGCTACTCATATGGAATTTTTTCATATTTAAAAATATGAAACTGGGGTGTGCTTGTGATGCACGGTTATTCCATAATTCTTTATGGAACTTTGGCACTAGAAGTCTGCCAAATCTCCTTAGATGCTTTATGTCTTGGAGCACATACCTACCCTTACCCTGGCCAAGGTAGTAACGAAATTAGGGGGAAACCTTTGAGGCTCTAGCCCCTGCTGCTTTTGATTAAGTGCTTTCTCAATGACATGTGTTGAGCAGTGGGGGAGCTTAGGTGAAGTTCTGAGTCCTACACTGTGAGAGGGACTTTGGGTGAAGTTGCAAGAACTGGAGGGGAGGGTGTTGACTTTTGTCATTCCTCACACAACTGCTTGGCCAAATACAATGATTTATGAGCTAAAAGCTTTTTGTTTCAAATACAGAGTTGTGACTTGAAGTTCCAGGTTCTGCCATTTTTATACTGGAATCTTCTGTTGCAGAGGTGTCTTTGAGCCCCCATAGACGCTGGGGCCCAAGAATGACTGATGCCTCTGAATTCCTGTCCATGCATTCTTCACTCCCATTCCTTAAATTCCTATAGTAAATAATTTTGGCATAAATCATTTTAGGTTAACAAACTAAATTGCCTTAACTTATTTTTCCCCATTTGTACAGAAGATGGTAAGCTTTTGCATTCAGATGAATTCATCTCCTCTACTCATGTTTGTCATTTCTGGCTCCATATATTCAGTTGAAATTAAGATAAATGTTTTTATTTCCTTTTTTACAGGGAGAGCCAATCACTGGTCGGCAATTATTGGCGGGTCGCACTCGAAGGAATATGTTCTGTGGGAATATGGAGGATATGCTAGCGAAGGAGTGAAACAAGTAGCAGAGTTGGGTTCCCCAGTTAAAATGGAAGAAGAGATACGTCAAAAGGTAAGCAGATTAGTGCACATTGGTTCATCTGTCTTCAAGATGTAATGTCTTAAAGGGGATTTGCCAGGACGCAAGTTTCTTACCTCTCCTTATCAGCACAGGGAGAATGTCAACAAATCACGCTGAGTCATGAAAGATTCAGGGCTGAGAGGGAGGGGGTGAGTAAGGAGGGTGAGGAAGAAGGGGAGTCTCAAAACTTAAGTGAAATAATAAACAGTACAACAGTGGATTCTCAATACAGCAAAACACAGCCTCATTGACTGCACTTTTACCCTGTGCCCTTTAAAAAGTATTAAATTTTTCCTGTCATCAGATAAGAAGTGTTTCACGCAAGCGCGGCTGTCAGCTCCTCAGTCGTGTCTAGTGGAAGCTTTCAGGTAACTAAGGGGGATTGAGAAATGCTGTAGCTCTCAGAGTCTTCACTTTTTGTAATCACATATATTTAGAAAAGTGATTAAATACCCATTTTGGAGGTTCCCACGTCAACATTACATGGTGGCAAAACACCTTTAATGTTTATGTTGGCTCCTTGCATTCATATTTCTTATTAGCCCGTTGCAGATTTATCAGTGATTTATTTTCTTCAACTCTCTTTTGACAATGCTTAAGTCTATTAGATTCTGGACACCAATGACCTCTGATGAGTCTGAGAAGGACAAGTGACCAAATTTTTGTTGTACTATTGACATTTTCTTGAATAATCTCTTGTCAAGATTTTAATTCTCCTTTAATTGAATGCTAAACCCCTCCCCCACAAACCAATGGGTATCACTGTTCTTGACTATTTTGCCACATTTCAGACTAGAAAATGAATCCGGTCTATAAGTAATCTGTTCAATGAACTTTATTTTAGTAAACCACACAGATGACAGGTATCACTAATCTTCGTTTTGGTTTGAATTGTTATGAGGTGTTTTTTATGTTCAATCAAAATCTGAATTAAGTTTCTCTAAACATATGTGAATTGGGTATTGCATTATGGGTATTTGAATAAGGCCATAAATGTCCTCTTCTATAATAGTTTTAGTTAACAATGACATGCTAACAAGGAAGATAGGTGAAGGATGAAAGAGGTTAGACCGATACCATAGCCCACACCAGGTATTAGCATGAATAAACTTATGTATATTGTGATTTATACATAATATATTTATATTTGATGTATAACATGATAATACATAGCAAACCCCTCACATTTTTGTAAATTTTGTACTATATCTTTTCACGGAACAACACTGAAGTTATGACACTTTGACACAATGTAAAGTTCAAGGCATAATGGAAAAGGAGCTGAGAAGCTCTAGCGCCCTATATTGGATGTAACAAATCCTCAATTTGCTTTTGACCCACTGGATCTTTGAAAAGCAAGAAGGGATATCTAGCCAAGCCAGCATCACCCATCTGTAGACAGCCATTTCAGGGTTTTGCCCCTCGTCAGTACAGAGCAGAGCGATGCTGGCTTGGTTGAGTGGGGGGGCAATGGTAATCAGAAAGGGGAAAATTCTTCTTGGGAGGGGGCGCCTAGATAGGCGTTGGAGAATTCGAAATTGCCTTTTTGCACTCCATGAAGCATCTGCAAAATCACAGGCATTCTGGGAAAGGAGCTGAGAAGCTCTAGTGCCATCTGTTGGATGTAACAAATCCTCAATTTGCTTTTGACCCACTGGATCTTTGGATGTCGAATCTCCACACGCCTATATAGGTGCTCTCCCTATGGAGAGATCTTCCCTTTCTTAGCTACTCATTGGCTCCCTCTCAGCCAAGTCAGCATAGCTCTGCTCTGTACTGACGAGGGGCAAACACCTCGAAACAGCTGTATACAGATGGGTGATGCTTGGCTAAATATCCCTTCTTGCTTTCCAAAGATCCAGTGGGTCAAAAGCAAATTGAGGATTTGTTATATCCAACAGTGGGACCTAGAGCTTCTCAGCTCCTTTCCCATAATGCCTTGTGATATGCAGATGCTTCGTGTAGTGCAAAAAAGCAATTTTGAATCTCCACATGCCTATACAGGCGCTCTCCCTAAGGAAAGATCTTTCTGAGCTATACAATGTAAAGTAGTCAGTGTACAGCTTGTATAACAGTGTACATTTGGTGTGACCTCAAAATAACTCAATACACAGCTATCAATGTCTAACTTGTGCCCAAATTGTCCATTTTCACTTAGGGTGTACTCACTTTTGTTGCCAGTGGTTTAGACATTGATGGCTGTGTGTTAAGCTATTTTGAGGGCACACAAAATTTACATTGTTATACAAGTTGTACACTAACTACTTTACATTGTATCAAAGTGTTATGTATTCAGTGTTGTCCCATGAAACAATATAATACAATGTTTACAAAAATGTGATGGGTGTACTCACTTTTGTGAGATACTATATGTACGCATTAGAGCTATGCCTATCATAATTCATGTTTTCAATAACCCATTCATGTTATCTTGATTAAGGGACTCTAAGCTGCTTCTCTTACATTAATGATAAAATGATAACATTGGGAACCAGAGACTTGAGTATTGGCTTCGATTACAAATATTTCATATTTATTTTTGGTATGCCTAAATTGGTGTATATACGCTATGGAACTTAGTTGTAATCATTTCTGGTTAGGAGACTCCCATGAAGAGTTATGAAAAAAGTTTGAATTATATTCTGTTAAGGTGTCCTTTGCATAAAATGAGTCATCCTTCTGTAACCTAAGTACAAAAATGAGTTGACCTGAGGGGTTTGACTGTCCTTTTTAGAACTAGGGGGCAACAGACACAAGGGGCTAAAAACAGTAGTTACAACCAATATTGTAGGATCTGTCAATTCTTCTACCTGTGCTCCTTGGAGATCTCTCACTGATCCAAAAGTTTTTTTTATACTTTATTTTATTCATTTTTCTTTCTGTAATTGTCTGCTTGAGTTTATATGTGTTGTGTTCCTCTATTAGCCCTTTACCTTATTTATTAAAGCTGACTACTTTAAGAGTTTTACCTTATTGGGCCAAAAAAACCTTATCCTCTATATTTAAGTGGTTGCCTGCACATTTTACCTGTTAGCTGCTAGAGTTTCGTTGGTACCAGTGTGTAAGTATTGTGTGGTGCTGGAACATATCACCCATATTTAATAAATGTTCCTGGGTGGGTGGACTATTTGGGGTACATGTTGTGCTCCGTCTATAGCCTGCGTGAGGGGCAATTGTGACACTGAGCCATGGAATATTGTTACCCTTATGGTAACAACCATGTCACAGAACCAAGAGAGGCCTATGTACCCATGATAGATTGGTGGCAATGGTGGGATAGCATACACTGTACATGTGTTCTACTGAGATTGACCATGACGCCAAAAATCTCGAACAGCCAGAATTGTGTAATCATATGTAAATGATAATGATGATAAATGATGTAGAAGTAGGTCAGACATTAATATGAACACAAGAGCATTTACTATTAACTGTATGTCCACATAATGACTATTTACCAGAGAGACACTCAGATTTCCACCCTTGATTTTCACTGTGCATATGGAAGGTTTGATCCAGGTTTTAGATGTTATTCAGTAGGACTAATTTGTGTTTATATATATTTATATATACACACACAGTATTGGCGGCAATCACTGCAGTGGGGTAATAAGGGTAACTCTGCCAAAAACCCTTACAATAGATAAGAAACAAACACCGCGCTATATAGTGGTGCTAGAAAAAACTGCCAAAGTATCACCAATATAAATCCACACACCCATAAAAATAGCACCAATATACACACCTATGAAGATAGTCCTACCTTATTCTGTTCTCCCTTGCACCAGTGTGAGCATGTGCGGACACTCCAGCCGGTAGCACCGTGTCTCTTACTAGCAAGACTAGCGGTGACGTCACCTTCACTCCGGGAGCCTACTAGCTACAAAACATCTGATGCGTTTCGGAACAGCAAGTTCCTTCTTCAGGGATATCTGTTTTCTAAATCCAATGCAGTTTTTGCATGGAATTTGTGTGGAAACCCCAAAATGCCACTTATTTTTTTTTTTGTTATAAAGATTTTAAATCCTTCCTGTAACATATAGTGAGATCCACTCAGATTTTGTCATGGAACACTGAATTACATGAAGATTCCAAGATGAAATTTGCATGAGGTTCTGCCAAGTGAACGGGGCCTTAAATACTGATAACTAAAGCTTTTTCAGTTTAAATAGGATCTATTCTTTATGATGAACGCCGGTCAATTGTGTATGGGAATTTTACAGATGGTTGACAACCCCACGTAACCATTGCTTAGCTGTCATAGTTAGAATAATAACTTCTGTGACATCTGTGCAATCAGATACAATTGCATGAAATATTTTGTAATTGGGTAGAGTATGTTGAAGCGTTATTATCGAAAAAAGTTAAAATTGGCAGGGGTATTTCGTTGATGGGATTTTTTTAGACACGGGGATAATTTAGTTAAAATTGTGCATAATCTTTTAAAATTTGGCCATTTTCGGCGCTTCCTGTTTTTTGGCCCCAGCAAATCAGTTACAGAATAGAGCAGGTGAAATGTGTGCCCGACGTCATGACTGGGAGTTTTGGGTTTCGTTTTGGCTAAAAAATCACATGACCCTTTTACATAAAACCCTTCCTGTTCATAAACAGTGTGTGTCAGGTCTCATAGCAGTGGGACGTGTGCTCTGCCACTGCCAAAACAGCTCACAACGCTCAGCGAAATTATTCTATTTTTTTCACAGGAAGCTCTACTTTTAGTGTGATCCTTAGAAGTTAGTTAATCAGAGATTTGCAGTTTTTAGGTATTAGGCAGGAAATTTTAAAGGGGCATCTACCGCTGAAAATCACGGGGGGGGGTTTGGGGCCCGCGGTCGAACACGACAACCATAAAGGATACTGGAATTGTACAGCCAAAACTTTGTTTAGACATTTCATTGCCTTAATTTGGGTACAGATCTTTTCTTAACTGCAGGGGCTTTTGTTAGGGGCAAAACCCTTTTTTTTATATATAATTTTTAATAGGGGTTCTTTTTCAATTTGGCCCGCCACTTTGTTGATATAGCCCCTTGCAGTTAAAAATTAATACAGCAAATTTTTTTATCACCACAGGTTTATAGGGGCCAAAAAAAACCATTTATTTTTTTCCCCTATACATTTCAGATACGTGTTTTTTTTCACTTTGGCGCAGGGCCCGCTGTTGATAGACCCCCTTGCAAATAAATTTTTAATCCCGCAACTTTGTATCACCACAGGGGTATGAAGGTGCCAAAAAACCTTTATTAACTTTTACATTTCAGACAGGGTTTTTTTCACTTTTGGGCAGTAAGTTTTTGATAGATCTACTTTCAGTTAAATTTTAATACAGCAATTTTTTGTCACCACAGGTGAATTGATAGGGGCCAAAAAAAACCTTTTATTACCCGTATACATTCAATAGTGTTTGTTTGACTTTTTGGGGGAGGCACTGTGTTGTAGAGCCACCTTTCATTTAAATTTGAATCCAGCAAATTTTTAGTCACACAGGTTACTGATAGGTGCCAAAATTTCCTTTTAAAATCCATACTTTTTAGACAGGTGGTTTTTTTTACTTTTGGACATCAAGCTTTGTTGTAGATCAATTTGCATTTTAAAATTTAATACAGCAATTTTTAGCACCACAGGTGAATTTAAAGGGGCCAAAAAAACCTTTTTTTTCCCGTAACATTTTAGATACTTTTTTTTTTATTTGGCGCAGGGATTTGTTATAACCACTTGCAGTTAAATTTGAATCAGCAAAAAATTTTTTTTATCCCACAGGGGATGAAGGTGCAAAAATACCTTTTTTTAAAACCTAACATTTCAACAGGTGTTTTTTTCACTTTGGTCATCAAGTTTGTTATAGACTTTTGCGTTTAAAATTTAAACAGCAATTTTTTTAGTCACCCCAGGTGAAATTTATAGGTGCCAAAAATACCTTTTATTATCCCTTATACATTTCAGTATGTTTTTTTTACTTTGGCCCGGCCAGCTTGTTTAAAAAGGCCACTTGCAGTTAAATTGTTTACAATTTGTAGTCACCCCAAAGGTGATGATAGGTGCCAAAAAACCTTTTAAAAAAAAACCGTAATACATTTCAGCGGGTTTTTTTTTTCACTTTTGGCCCAGTCAAGTTTTTTTGATAGTCTACTTTGCAGTTAAATTGTAAGCAATTTTTAAAGTCCCCAATGAATGATGGGTCCAAAAATACCTTTTTTATCCCTTACATTTCAACAGGTTTTTTTTTTCACTTTTGGGGTCAGTAAAGGGTTTTTCAAGGCTTTTTTGCATTTAAATTGAATACAGAAATTTAGTATCACCACGGTAATAAAGGGTGCCAAAAAAACCTTTTATTATCCCGTAACATTTCAGAAGGTTTTTTTTCACTTTTGTCTTAAAAACTTGTTATAATCTACTTTGCAGTTAAATTTGAATACAGCAATTTTGAAGTCACCACAGGTTATTGATAGGTCCCAAAAAAATACCTTTTTATTATCCCGTTAATTTCAATAGTGTTTTTTTTTCCTTTGGCGCAGGCCAGCTTGTTGATGAGCCACCTTGCATTAAATTTGTACCCAGCAATTTGTTTTTGATTTAGGGATTTGAGAATAGCTGTGTTTTTGCCCTTTTTAATAAGAACTTTCCAAAACTTTCCATACCTTCTCAAATTTTTTTTTTCTAAAAGGGAGCAAATTAGGGGGTCAGCGAGCAATGAGGGGGTGGCAGGGAGGTAGAGGTACGAAGAGGGTGTCTTCCAGTGCTGGCGAAAAACACGCATTCCAGCGGATCGTCAATTGCAGGACCGTCAGGCCTGTCATCGCTGGGTCAGGGCCATGTGAATCTCAGTAATGAACAGCGTCGCCAATCTGTTTTTCATTTGGTTAATGCAACCTGCAATCCAGCAGTCTTCCCTCCTCTTTCTCCCAAACCCACGGCCACAAATGTCGTCATCAGCATCATCAGCATCCGTCCAACATGAAGCAGCCCAAATGTCAACTCGTGAACCCACCACTGTGGATAATCCATTTTCTGAAGACCTCTTTGATGACAAAATGCGGTTGGTTCAGAAGGCATGTTAAAAGATCAAGAGGCCCAAGAGGATGATTTTCTCTGCTCTGACGCCAGTTACTGATGCCCTCAGAGGGGAAAAGGGAAGCCGGTCAATCGACAAAAATCCCGGGGTGGTCAACGCCTTGCAGTCTCTCTTGCTTGTAGCCCGCAGCTCCGGGATGCAGAATTCAGGACACGAAGTCACCTGTGTTTGATGATGATGATGACGACATTGCGGACCCAACGTGATCTTTTCAGCAGAATTTGCTTGCGAGCGCTTCATTATTGGGACGAGGAAGAAGACGATAGGGTAGTGGCAGTACGGGTCCCGCCTCAAAAAGAGAGAGGGCGGTGGCAGAAGTCCGCTGATATGATTCTGCCAGCCACGGTCAGCGGAAACCCCGCTCTTCGCTTGTCGCCATTAGAAAGGTCCAGGACCTCTCAAGCCTGGGCCTTCTTTGAGCAAGCCTCTGATTCACCCAGCGAATGTCATATGCCGCCTTTGCCGTAAACGCATAATTTAGAGGCAAAACCTTAGGTTTTTAAACCACCCCCAAAACATGTTTTAGTCACATGCAGCGAATGCATGAGTTGAAATGGAGGCAACACTTGGCCAAAAAAGGCCAGACCGACGCCGAGCCTCCAACCACTGTCACACCCTCTGTCTCCGCCTCCTCCTCCTCCGTCACCACCAAGCGTTTCTCAGCTGCCCATGTCTCTCAGAGTCATGATCAGGGATCAGCCTCCGCTTCAGCCTCCACCGTCGCCCGAGTACCATCAGCACCACCAGACACCCATCCTACCCCTTCTCCTTCCCCCAGTGGGGACGACCTGCACGCCATACAGCGACCAGTCTAGCGGCCAGCCTTCTGTCTTCCAGGTTTGGGAGCAGAAGAAACACTTTAACCCAAACCATTCCAAGGCCAAAAGCCTGAAAGTCGGCATTGCCAGCTTTTGGCCTTGGAAATGTTGCCTTTCCATCTGGGGACACAGATGGGTTCCGCCACATCATGGCCCTTGCCTGCCCCCAATACCAGATGCCGAGCATGCATTTCTGTGCCAGAAAAGCCGTCCCTGCCCTGGCCAGCCACGTGTCATCTAAAATTTCAAGCACGTTTCTGCATCTGTGGCCGGCAAAGTCCATCTGACCACCGACACATGGACTAGTAAGCACGGCCAAGGCCGCTAAAAATTTTCTGTGAGCTCACTGGGTGAGCTGGGTGGATGTCTCTGGGGGTGACGGGGGCTCTCAGGCTCGGCGCACGCTCTTCAAAACCGCAGGGATGGTGCAGGGTTCTTTCCCCCAAGGTCCACTGGTGGCATCACGTGCCCAGAGAACCCGGCCGTGTTGAAATTAATCTGTCTGGAGACCGTCCACACACAGTCAGGAGCTGTGGACGGCTCTCCGCAATGAGACCGAGCGCTGGCTGGGTGACAAAACCGTGCCAGGCAAGGTGGTGTGCGATAACGGGCGAAATCTGCTGGCCGCCCTTTAAAATCGGTAGGCTGGGCACATCCCTTGCCTGGCACATGTCATGAACCTTGTCGTCCAGAAATTTCTAAAGAGCTACCCGGGTCTGGACTGCCTGCTGAGGGAAAGGGTCGAAGTCTAAGTTCGCACTTCAGCCGTTCGCACCCTGCTTCGTCCCGCCTGGCTGCGTTGTAGCGTCAGCTCGGCCTCCCCGTCAACTGTCTCATTGTTGACGGTGGCAACACCTGGAATTCCACCCTCCACCAGCCCCAGCAATTGTGGCAGCAGCGCAATGCCATTACGCAGTACGAAGTGACACATGGCCTGACAAGCAGCGGTGCGGACCGCGGGGTGTTGAGCCACCGAGAGTGGAGGCAGGTGAAAGAGCTCTGCACCATCCTTGCCAGTGTTAAAGAAGCCACCAAATGGTCAGTGCGGACACTGCCCTTGACAGCATGAGCATTGTGGTGATCTTAGTTCTGGAACAAATCGTTGGACATCTGAAACAACAGGTCCCGCCAGGGGACGGAGGACGAGACGGACACAGATGCGGACACGGAGCATTTCTCTCCGTCAAATCCAAAAGGGCCCCCGAAGTTTCACAATTTCATCTTTTCCTTCAATTAGCAGTGGTTCGGGGGCCCAGGGCTAGTGCAAGGTGGCACATCAGCTCTCAGGGTGCATCATCTCAGCAAGTCAGGGCTGTGTTGAAGCTGTCCCGGAGAAGCGAGGAGGAGGAGGGGGGGAGGAGGTATTCCTAACACCGACGTTACCGACGTCCCCCCATGGGAAAAGAGGTTGGCGCGAATTAGAGGGGGAGTGAAGATGAGGAAAAATCATTTTTGCTAGTGCCCCTCGACCCAGAGGCTTGGAAATCAAGGCTCCTCTCTCACATGAGTGTTTGGGATGCTCCATTTCCTCCAACATGATCCTCGAAATTAAGGCCACAAATGAACAACAGTTACGGGGTGGCCACCCTCCTGGATCCCCGGTACAAAACTCAGCACTTTCCTTCCACCCACCCAAATAGAGAGTAAAATGCAGGAAATGAGACCTTGCTGATTGATCAACTAGAGACATCTGTTGCGTCTGTTTTCACGTTCCTCAAATGACACGGTGGAACAACATCAGCGACGTGACAGCAGTAGATTTCCAAGTATGCCTTAGCGGCAGCAGCAGGCAAGGGGCAGAAGCCTAATGGGTGACCTCTGGCAATTTTTATTTACCACCTCACCAACGCATTGCAATCGCAGCACACATCCAACACACAGAGACCAGCTTAAGATCATGGTGCACGACTATCTGCGTCTCAACACCGATGTTGTTGGATGTGTTCCGGACCCAATGGGACTTCTGGGTAGCCAAAATGGACGAATGGCCCGAGCTCGCTCGCCACGCCATAGAGTGTTGTCCTGCCCAGCAGCCGCGTCATATCTGAGCGGACACTTTCAGCACAGCTGGAGGATTAAATTACAGACAAACGCATCCGACTTTCCACAGATAATTGGATCTTTTTGACTTTCATCAAGATGAATCAGGCATGGATCTCTGATGAATGTTGTGGCCCCAATTTGCCAAGGTCACCGATTAGTTGCCGGTCTACTTCACATTCCTTTTCAAACAGAAATGGTCCTCTTAAAAACTTTTTTTTAAATGATCATTCTTACTGCAATTTTATTTTCTTTTTTCCCAACAGTTCATTTTCCTGGTTTTGCTGTGAGGAGACTGTAAAAGACAGCAAGATTTCATGACAACACCGTATTCCATTTACTCACTTTATCTTTAGAAGTTTTCGCATTGTCAATGGTTTTGAGGTCATGTTGCTGTGAGATACAGCTATAATTATGGTCCTTTGGAACAGAAATGGGGGCTTGTAAGGGGCCCATTTCTCCATCACAATTTTTAATAGTGGCTGAGAATCATATTTTAAATTTTTTGGGGTCAGTTGCTGTGAGATACAGCAATATCATGGTCCTTTGGAACAGAAAGGTGGCTTTTGAGTGGCATTTCTCCATCACAATTTTTAATAGTGGCAGAGAAGTCATTTTTATAATTTTTGGGGGTCATGCTGCTTTGAAATGCAGCAACACTATGGGTCCTATTCTAAAAAAATTTGTTTCTAACAGACATTGTTCTTCACAATTGTCAAAAGTAGCTCAGGGTCATGTTTTGAATTTTTGGGGCATTTTGCTGTACACAGATATACTACAGTCCATTATAAAAAAGTGTTTCTAACAACATTTGTTTTTCAAAATGTCAAAAGTGGCTCAAGGTCATGCTTTAAATTTTTTGGGGGGCATTTTGCTGTGACAGCAGCTATACTACAGGTCCTATTATAAAAAAATGTTGTTTCCCTAACAGACATTTGTTCTTCACAATTGTCAAAAGGGGTCAAGGGTCATGTTTTAATTTTTGGGGGCATTTTGGGCTGTTACATGCAGCTATACTACAGGTCCTATTATAAAAAAATGTTGTTTCTAACAGACATTTGTTCTTCACAATTGTCAAGAGGGGCTTAAGGGTGATGGTGCTGTCAGAAACAGGAATAGGTAGGACACTGTTAATGGACACATATTTCAAAATGACTTGTTTTTGCAAGATCTTTAAATAGCTATCAATCCCTGAAATTGGGACAACCCATTTAATAAAATTTTAAAAAAGAGAAACAAAGATAGGGTGGGATTCCATCCTATTTTAAAAATGTTTTTTTCTAGAATAAAACTACTAAAAAACTTGCTTTTACAAAATAGCTGGTACCCAAAAATTCCTTTGAATTGTACAAGGGAGGTACAGGAAGACTTACCCGATGTAGGTATTCAGAGGACATGGAGTATGAGGAAGGACAGAGAACAAAGAACAGAGACAATTTCCTCCAGCACGTTGAGTAAAATGAGAAAAAGAATGCCAAGAAAAAAGGGGGCCTGGTGGAACAGGGGCGTAACCACCAGTATTTCCCAAATGAAGCTCAATTGGTCCGCACTCATACGGAGGGCAAGCGCTACCCAAGGGCTTGACTTTGTACTGAGGAAGGCTGGAGGTCTACTCACACTTCCGCACTCCCGCTTTAGCACAACGTTTTTGTTGCTGCGCATAAGGGCATTTTTACTGTGTTAATAGATGACGGACCCAGCCTGGGCTCTCACCGCACCCACTGTAACTCCGGCCCTGGCTGCTGAAAACCCGCGGTTAATAGATGACAGAAACGCTAGCCTGGGCTCTCCCCGCACCCACTGTAAGTCTGGCAGCTGGACCTCCGTGTTAACAGATGGCTTACGGCAGCACTGGCTCTCACCGTTAGGGGCAATCGGAGAGCTTCAAATTTCTCTAAAAAATCAGATTTTGAAAAAGTTTATTTATGTGAGGGTTTAAATAGTGTCAAAAAGGGGTTTCCCCGGCTGGACACAAATTGCACAATTTGAGGCTTAAAATTTTTTGGGGCTGGAGTCCACTATGGGGTCCATCATATGATCTCCAGGGGTCTGTCCTAATCATTTAAGAAGGATTTGGAGGAAAAATTAAACCCTTGAATTGATTGGCTGAAATCAGTTCAGAAGCCAGGAAAGGGGAAATTTTCTTCTCAACTAAGAAGTGTTTTTGGGGATGATTAAAGGGCATTTTATTACTTATTTGGGGAGTTGCGGACGAATTAACACATCTACACGTGTAAAAAATACCTTTAAAAAGTGCAGGGAAGGGGTGTATGTTGTATGTTATCCACACTTGAAAAAAAAAAAAAATGGTAATATTGTAAACTATAAATAAAACTTCCCTAAATAAATTCTGTAAACAAATGTCAGTTTTCCCAAAAAAAATACTAAATGACAGTCACTGTACAAAATACATAGTGCCACTTTGTGATCTGAGGGTCAAACAGGTTTAGGGGTCATGCTGTGGCCCACGACAGGGATAGTCTATTTCCAGTGAAACTAAAATGGTGGTTGAAAGACTCCTATTTCCGACACTTTTTAATCTGTGGGTCAGACAGGTTTTAAAGGTCATTCCTGCGGTACAGGACAGATATAGTTTTAAAGTCCAGTTCAACTAAAATGGTGGTTCAAAGACTCCTTTTCCTGGCACTTTTTAATTTGGGGGTCAGACAGGTTTTTAAAGGTCATACTGCGGTCCAGACAGGTATAGACCAATTTTCCAGTTCAAATAAAATGGTGGTTCAAAGACTCCTTTTTCTTGCACTTTTAATCTGGGGTCAGACAGGTTTAATGGTCATACTGTGGTACAGGAACAGTATAGTCAATGTCCACTTCAACTAAAATGGTGGTGAAAGACTCCTTTTCCCAGTACTTTTTAATCTGTGGGTCAGACAGGTTTAATGGTCAAACTGCGGTACAGGACAGTTTTTAGTTAATGTCCAGTTCAACTAAATGGTGGTTGAAAGACTCCTTTTTTTCCCGGGACTTTTAATCTGGGGGCATGCAGGTTGGGCTCATGCTGCGTTTCCAGGACAGGGATATTCAATGTCCAGTTCAAGTAAAATGATGGTTCAAATCATACTGCCTTCTGGCACTTTTTAATTTGTGGGTCATGCAGGTTTAAGTGGTACAAGACATGGATAGTGAATGGTCTGTGATTTTTTTTTCTGTGGCTTTTATAACCTAATTGTCTTGCCTAAGATGTAGCACGTATCCATTTGACTGTTGTGGATGTTAATTCCAGCTTCTCCATCCCTGTTTGGGTGTAAGAATGAAGGTGTTGTTCCTCTCCCATAGACTTTAATGGTCATCGACGATAATCTATTATCGACTATCGGATATCTTATTGATAATTGCCGATATCGACTATCGACCGGATGATGATAGTCAACGTAATCGCTCATCGCTAGTAGCGAGAATAAATGGATACGTTTCACACTTTTATTGATTTTGTAAAGTAATTGTGTAATTATGAAATATTTTGAAAGTCTTTGAGTTATGGACCAAATAAACTGTGAAGTGTATGGAACACACTTTTCATAGGTCTGCTGTCTGGTTTTGAATATCTCTTTTTAAGGAATTTTGATTTATCTCTGAGCCAAATCAGAGGGCATCTCTAAGGCCTCGTTCACACAGTAGACTTTCACATGGATTTTGGCTCATAATCTGTATTCTGTGCCTGAATTACATAGTTACATAGTTTGTAAGGCCAAAAAAAGACAGAAGTCCATCCAGTTCAGCTTATTGTGCTATAGTGTTGATCCAGAGGATGGTAAAAACTCCCATGAGGTAGAAGCCAATTGTCCTTAATTTAAGAAAAAGATTCCTTCCCGACTCCGATCTGGAAATCAGAATAAATCTCTGGAACAGCGCCCCTCCAGAATCCTGGTCTCTATAACTGGTTATATTATTACATCTAGAAACTCATCCAGACCTTCTTTGATCTCTGTTAGTGAATTCAAGATGACAAGTTCTTCTGGCAGAGAGTTCCACAGTCTCACTGCTCTAACAGTAAAGAATCCCTTTCTATGTTTATGTAGGAACCTTCTTTCCTCAAGACATAGAGGATGCCCCCCTTGTTCTGGATACAATCCTGGGTATAGATAGATCTTGATAGAGATCTCTGTATTGACCTTTAATAGATTTATACATATTTATTATGTCCCTCCGAAGCCATCTTTTCTGTTATCTGAATAACCCTAACCTTGCTAATCTTTCTGTGTATTGTAATCCACCCAGTCCTTTTATTATTTGCCCATTTTCACTTAGGGGTTAATTCACTTTGTTGCCAGCAGTTTACACATTGATGGCTGTGTGTTGAGCTATTTTGAGGGCACACCAAATTTATACTGTTATATAAGCTGTACACTGACTACTTTACATCGTATCAAAGTGTCAGATCTTCAGTGTTGTCCCATGAAAAGATATAATACAATATTTACAAAAATGTGAGAGGTGTACTTAGTTTTGTAAGATACTGTAATTTTAGAGGTTATGAATAAGTCTAAATATAATCAAAAGAACTAATATAGTTGGAATGGAGCTAATGGCCAAAAATCTTAACTTTTCTAACTCAGTACACATTGGTTCTCTTTAAATTAGTTTAGCACTAGACTTATAACCTACTTTCTTCCCTATAATCTACAGTAAGAGCTGCTTGGATCTCTTACAGACGTAACTATGTCACCCATCCCCTCCCCTTAAGCTTTTTCCTTACCCATCACTGTAAATATGTTTGTTTGTACCTGAAGGCAATGATTATAGAGTAGCTCTCCATAATAGACTGACTTCTAAGTGAGTTTGAATCGGCAAGGAACGCGGGAGAAGCCAGCTGCATTTCTATGCTGGTAATTGGCACTTTTAGTAAAGCAAAATCTGTTTCTGAATGTAAAAGGCCCCTGTTGTTATAAAACAAGTCGTATGCAGTGTCCTATAAAGGCGTACATCCTGAACAAGACAGCCGTGGGATTAAAATGTACCTTTCTTTATCATTTAGCTTTTGTGAGTCCTACAATTAGAGTCAAAAATGGTTCTAAAAGGCTGGCGTGATGGAAGGTGTTCGGCACAATACAAGCCCTTGACAGAGGCATTGTACAGGATAAAGCCAGTAGAGATATACTGTGCCAATAAAGGACGTATGGAAATGGTTGTATGGAGGGTCATCCTTCTCCGAAAAGAGTGATATTCTGTATGGAAAATGGAAAAGCTATAGATGATGGTATTTGTCATGATTGTTTAATGGATCCAGACAAGTTCAATGTTGTGCCGGGCATAAAATAAGTTCATCCTATATCTCTGCATGTGTCTGAATTCAAACCACAAAGGAATCATGACATGCCCTATCAAAAGGCATCATGACATGCTCTATTAAAAGCCATCATGACATGCTCTATCAAAAGGCATCATGACATGCTCTATTAAAAGCCATCATGACATGCTCTATCAAAAGCCATCATGACATGCTCTATTAAAAGCCATCATGACATGCTCTATCAAAAGCCATCATGACATGCTCTATCAAAAACCATCATGACATGCTCTATCAAAAGGCATCATGACATGCCCAATCAATATCCATCATGACATGCTCTACCAAAAGCCATCATGACATGCTCTATCAAAAGCCATCATGACATGCTCTATCAAAAGCCATCATGACATGCTCTATCAAAAACCATCATGACATGCTCTATCAAAAGGCATCATGACATGCCCAATCAATATCCATCATGACATGCTCTACCAAAAGCCATCATGACATGCTCTATCAAAAGCCATCATGACATGCTCTATCAAAAGCCATCATGACATGCTCTATCAAAAGCCATCATGACATGCTCTATCAAAAGCCATCATGACATGTTCTATCAAAAGCCATCATGGCATGCTCTATCAAAAGGCATCATGACATGCCCAATCAATATCCATCATGACATGCTCTAGCAAAAGGCATCATGACATGCTCTATCAAAAGGCATCATGACATGCTCTATTAAAAGCCATCATGACATGCTCTATCAAAAGCCATCATGACATGCTCTATCAAAAGCCATCATGACATGCTCTATTTAAAAGCCATCATGACATGCTCTATCAAAAGCCATCATGACATGCTCTATCAAAAACCATCATGACATGCTCTATCAAAAGGCATCATGACATGCCCAATCAATATCCATCATGACATGCTCTACCAAAAGCCATCATGACATGCTCTATCAAAAGGCATCATGACATGTCAAATCAATATCCATCATGACATGCTCTACCAAAAGCCATCATGACATGCTCTATCAAAAGCCATCATGACATGCTCTATCAAAAGCCATCATGCATGCTCTATCAAGAGCCATCATGACATGCTCTATCAAAAGGCCCTCATGACATGCCAATCAATATCCATCATGACATGCTCATGCAAAAGGCATCATGACATGCTCTATCAAAAGGCATCATTGACATGCTCTAGTCAAAAGGATCATGAACATGCTCTAAACAAAAGCACATGACATGCTCTATCAAATTCCATCATGACATGCGCTATCAAAAACCATCATGACATGCTCTATCAAAAGCCATCATGACATGCTCTATCAAAAAACATCATGACATGCTCTATCAAGAGCCATCATTATATGACCTATCAAAAGCCATCATGACATGCTCTATCAAAAGCCATCATGACAAGCTCTATCAAGAGCCATCATTACATGCTCTATCAAAAGCCATCATGGCATGACCTATCAAAAGCTATCATGGCATGACCTATCAAAAGCCATCATGACATGCTCTATCAAAAGCAATTATGACATGCTCTATCAAAAGCCATCATGGCATGACCTATCAAAAGCCATCATGACATGCTCTATCAATAGCAATTATGACATGCTCTATCAAAAACCATCATGACATGCTCTATCAAAAGCCATCATGACATGTTCTATCAAAAGCCATCATGGCATGCTCTATCAAAAGCCATCATGACATGCTCTATCAAAAGCCATCATGGCATGCTCTATCAAGAGCCATCATGGCATGCCCTATCAAAAGCCATCATGACATGCTCTATCAAAAGCCATCATGGCATGACCTATCAAAAGCCATCATGGCATGCTCTATCAAGAGCCATCATGGCATGCTCTACCAAAAGCCATCATGGTATGCTCTATCAAAAGCCATCACGACATGCTCTATCAAAAGCCATCATGGCATGCTCTATCAAAAGCCATCATTGTATGCTCTATCACAGAGTGATCCTGAAGAAGTCAATGACACTTGAATCCAAATAGACTTAAACTTTTATAATTTGTTCAAATATACTTCAAATATAGAAAATTGGAACAAAGGTTAGGCTTTTAATTTAATGGAATGTGTTGGTCCTCCCAGACCTTTCCTTCCAGTATCAGAGTAAAAAAGCAATATAAGGCAAAGAGATGCTGGCTTTAGGCCTGGCAGACCGTCCTATTGAATTAAAAGTATTGCTTTTGCTCCAATTTTCTATATTTGGAATACATAATAACATTTAAAGTGCATTGTATCTGAGCTCCATTAACTTCTTCCAGATAGCACAAGAATAGCAATGTCCTTCAAAATACACCCCACTTTACATTCAATACTACTGAACCGACTTCTATATTATAGAGGTGTTTGCTTCTAGGGGAAATGTACAACAAACAGGTCTATAGTATGGAACCACGAGGGCCCCATGGGTAATGTTACCCCTTAATGTGGGTAATGTTACCCCTTAATGTGGGTAATGTTACCCTGTGACATTTACAATATTGTGGACCCACATACAATACTTTATCCATGCAACCTGTACAAAGAAATATCCCCTGGTTCCATTCAGACTGTGGTAATAAATGGTGACCAGAAACCTCTGATTGTAATTGTGCCATGTGAAGCCTGTAACTGTCTAACACCTTATGTTAGATCTGCTGAGACAGCCTTTCTTTGTGGATAATGAGAGTAAAATCTGTAAAACTCTAAAAAATTATGTCTGGCGGCTGCTTAGACAGGTGATAGGAAAGCCGGTCAGACATTTTATGAATGCTTCATTTTTCATCTCTACAGGCAAAACCACTCGCTCTGCTACTTGCTTTGCAAATTCAGCCATATGGGATAAATGGAATCTTGTGCATATTGCAATTTGAAGATGTAGCAGACTTTATATTAAATGAAAGCATTTTCCAGACATTGATTTTATTTTATTTTTTTTGTCTTCAGAGATGACCTAGAAATTCTCAATCCTTGGTTCAAACCGCATAGAAGAAAGTGTGGCTATTGATTTAATGATATAAAATAGCATCATGAGTTCAAACGTACAGTGCTGAATTATACTGCGAGTCTGGCAAATTTCTGAAGTGTATTTCTACAGTGACATCCCGGCCCCTGTGTGTGAGGGGTGTCCTTCAGCTCCCCGCCGAGTTATAGCTGTGCTGTCAATGGCTACTGCTCCAATAAAAAATCATGGTAACTCATAATGGCTGGGCAGGATTACTTCATTATACAGATGAATATGAAATTCTCATATACGGATGAAGCAAACCTAAACTTGACAGATACCCATACCTCCCAACTTTTAGAGATTGCAAAGAGGGACACGTCAGGCCAGACCTCTAACCCCATCCAAATACATGACATCACACCAACACACGCCTCTAACCACACCCAAAAACACCCATGCCAGCTTTTTAGATAGCCAAAAAGGGACACATTTTCAGGATTGCATTGCATCCAATAATGAAATATTAAGTAAATTGTTATGGGAATTTTACAGTGAGGAAGCAATCAGATACTTTTTAAAGCAAGATAGTCAGTTTATTGACGCAAATCTGTTTTCTAAATGAAAAAGAGGGAAATTTATAGAGCTAAGAGAGACAGAGGGACAAGGGTTAAAAATAGGGACTGTCCCTCCAAAATAGGGACACTTGGGAAATATGGATAACGCACCATAGCACAGCACAGAATGCTATCTTAACTTTCTCAATACTTGTCTATGGCTCTTGTTAGAGTCATGATATCAGGGTCCAGCTAAACTCTGCTACTTCCGTACAATGATTCAATAAGTTATAAGCGATGTGCCCAAGTATGTCCTGTCTTAGAAAACTAATGATCTATCCTTGGAATGGGCCATCAATAACAGGTTGGTGGGGATTTAATTGAAGAGCCCCGGGGCTTGTACTGGCATTACAGCCTCTTCAATGTAGTAGATTGGTGCAAACATTGAGAATGATGGGACTGAGGAAGATTAAAAGATAATGGGTTCACAATTGTGATCAGAAACAGAAGGTGCTTATGAATGGAACATACTCTGATTGATTCACAGATGCTAGTGAGGTATCACAAGGGTCAGTATTGGATCCTCTTCTTTTCAACATACAGTGAAAGAAATAATTACACACAACTAGTATTGAGCGATTATTATCGACAAAGTTGAAATCGGCACGGTATTTACGTTGATTGGATTTTTTAGATCACGCAATAATTTAGGTTAAAATCTGTGCATAATCTATTAATATCGCGCCATTTTTTGGCGCATCCTTTATTTTGGGCGCCACAAAACACTTACAGAAAGACAGGGTGAGATTTGCGACGTCATGACTGGGTGGATGGTTCGATTGGCTGAAAAAAACACATTACCTCGTTTTACATAAACAGCCCCCCTTTTCAAGATCAGTGTGGTCAAATCTCAAAGCAGGACTGCACTCCGCCCCCCCTGTTTCAAAAGCCAGCAAAAAATTATTCTATTTTTTCACAAGACAGCCTACTTTTTTGCTGGATCCTTAAACTTTAGTTTTGATCATTAGATTTTCAGATTTAGGGAGTTTTGGCAGAAAGTTTTTTAAAGGAGCATCTTTCCGCTGTAAAAATCCCGGGGGGGAGCAGGGGGGGGGGCCGCGGGCCAAACACAAGGGCAAGCCCCTAAAAAGAAAACTGGGTATTTTATTTTTAGACATTGCATTGCCCAAAAGCTTTTTTTAAATTTAAAATTTTTTTACTGTTGAAATATTTCCCCGGATATTGGGCACCTGAAATTATATTAATGCATACACCCTCTTTTTTTAGTAACTCAGGTCCCATTTTTTAGGTGCAAAACTCCACTTTTTATTATCAGTATACATTTCAGATAAAGGGGTTTTTTTTTCAATTTTTCCCAATTCATCTTTGTTTTTAAAGAGTTTCCTTTGGGATTAAATTTTGAAAACCCCCAATTTTGTAAATTTTCCACAGGTTGATAGGGGGCCAAAAAAACCCTTTTTTTTATTTGGTATAACATTTTCAAGATAAGGGGTTTTTTTACTTTTTCCCAGGCCCCCGAATTAATTTGAAGAGGGGACCTTTTCAAGTTTAAAAATTTTAAACCCAATTGTGTAGTCAACCCCAGGTTTGATGGCCAAAAAAACCTTTTTTGGGTTAAAAAATTTATACGTTAATAAATTTTTTTTTCAATTTTCCCAAAAACCAGTATTTTGAAAAGGGACCAAAACAGGTTAAATTTAATAAAGGAAATTTTATTCCCCCAATAAAACCAAAAATAACCTTTTTTTAACTTTTACATTTCAATACTGGACAACCCCTTCCCCAATTTTTTAAACCACCTTGAGTTAAAAATTTTTCAGCATTTGGGAGCCCCCCACAGGTGAAAGAACCCAAAAATACCTTTTATTCTTAAGGGGGGTTAAAAACTTTGGGGTCGTTTTTTTTTGACTTTTGGAAGGGCAATTTTTTGGGGGGAAAAACCCCACCTTTGGCGATTAAATTTTGTTTCCCAATTTGTAAGTCCACCAAGTTGGGGGGGGGCCAAAAAGGGGGTTTTAGAATGATTTTCAATTAAAAAAAAAACGGATTTTTATTTTGGGGATAATTTTTTATAAGGGGGGGGGGGGGGGGGGGGGGGGGGGGGGGAGGTTTAAAAATTTAATTTAAAAATTAGGGGTAGATAAAGGTTTTTAGGGAAAAAATTTTTTTATATTTAATTTTTAGGGATTTTTTGTTTTTTGGTGTTTGGGGGGGGGGGGTTTAAATTTTTTTTTGATTTTTTTTTGAAAGGAATTTTAGGAGGGGGGGTTAAATTTTTTAATTTAGGTTTGGGGGGTTGGGGGAAAAGGGGGGGGGGGTTTTTGGGTGGGGGGGTTTTTTTTTTTTTGGTTTTTTTGGTTTTTGGGTTTTTTTGGGGGGGGTTTTGGGGGGTTTTTGGGGTTTTTTTTTTGGGGTTAAGATTTGGGGTTTAAATTTTTGAATAGGGAAAATTTTTTAATTTTAAAGGGGGGGGTTTTGGTAGGGTTTTGGGGGGGGGGGAAAAAAATTTTTTAAAATTTTTGGTTTTTAATTTTAAATAGGGGGTTTTTTTGGGGATTTTTGGGAAGTAGTTGGGTTTATAGGGGAAAATTTTGGGGTTTAAATTTGGGTTTTTTCCCCCAAATTTGGAGTCCCAAAAAGGGGGAAATTTAAAATTCCAAAAATCCCTTTTTTTTTTCCGTAAACATTTCAGATACTTTTTTTTTGCACTTTTTCCCCGCCCCAATTTTTTTATAGAGGGCCCCCTTTTCGTTTAAAATTTAAAACCAAAATTTTTTTTTTTGATTTGAGGGGTTTGAAAAACTTTTGGGTTTCCCGTCTTTTTAAAAAGAGGGCGTTCCAAAACTCCCTTTAAACCCCCCTAAATTTTAAACTTTCTGAAAATGGACGAAATGCAGGTGGAAAACGAGCAAAGAGGGGGGGAGGGCATGGAGTAGAGGTTTCGAAAAAGAAGTTCCCCTTCCATTTCTGGCGACCCAAAACGCAACCAACGGATTGTCGGTTTTCAGGAACCCGTCAGGCCCGTCATTGCTGGGTTTAAGGGCCCCTTGAAACTCATAACGAAAAAGCGTCCCCCAATCCTTTCTTCAAATTTAATGGGAACCTGCTCCAGCAATCCCTTTCCTCCTCGTCCCCCATCACGGCCCCAAAATTCGTCATCACATCATCACACCATCCAACAAAAAGGGGAATGCAGCCCAAATGTAAAACCCTTTCCCCACCACTGTGGATAATCCATTTTCTGAAGACCTCTTTGTTACAAAATGCGGTTGGGGCCCCAAAAGGGGCATGTTAAAAAGATCAAGAGGCCAAAGGGGATGATTTTCTCTGCTCGGGACCCAAATTTACTGTTTGCCATAAAGAGGAGGAAAAAAGAAGCCGGTCCTCGAAAAAAACCCCGGCGGGGGGTTTAATCCCCTTGCAGTCCCTCTTCTTGTACCCCCCCCGCGCTCCGGATGCAGAATTTCGGGACACAAGCCACCTGTTTTTGATGATAAAGATGCTTTGGGGGATCCAACTGGTTTTTTCAGCAAATTTGCTTGCAGCGTTTAAACACTGGATAAAGGAGGAAGACGATGGGGTAGTGCAGTACGGGCCCGCCTCAAAAAGGGAGAGGGCGGTCAAAAGGGGCCTGCTGAAATATTCCGCCACCCATGGTCAGGGGAAACCCCGCCCTCGTTTATCCCCGGGCAAAAGGGCCCAAAGACCTCTCAACCCGGGGTCTTTTTGGGACCCAACCCTCTTGATTCACCCACATGTCTTTATGCCCCCTTTTGCCATAAACGCATAAGTAGAGCAAGAACCTTGGGTTTTTAAAACCACCCCCAAATTTTTCTATCACATGCAGCAAAATGCATGAGTTGAAAAGGGAGGCAACATTTGGGCCCAAAAAAAAAGGGCCAGACGACGAGGGGCCCCAAACCCACTGTCACACCCTCTGTCTCCCCCCTTTTTCCTCCTCCCCCCCACCAAGCTTTTCCTCATTTGCCCTTTGTCTCTCAAGTCATGATCGGGGATCAGCCTCCATTTTGGGCCCCCAAACCGGGCCTGAGTACCACCACCCCCCACCAAAAACCCATCCTACCCCCTTCCCTTCCCCCATTTTTTGACGCCCTTTCACGCCGTACGGGGCCATCAAGCACCCCGAAATTCTGTCTTCCGGGTTTTGGGAGCAGAAGAAACACTTTAACCCAAATCACCCCAAAAGCCAAAAGCCGAAGTGGGCATTGCCGGGTTTTTTGGGCCCTTTGGAAATGTTTGCCATTCCGTCTGGGGGGCACAGAGGGTTTCCCCGCCCCCATGGCCCTTGCCTGCCCCAAAACCAGATGCCGGGGCAGGCTTTTCTTTGCCAAAAAGCCGCCCCCCCGGGCCAAAAGCCACGTGTCATCTAAAATTTAAAGTTGTTGTCTGCATCTGGGCCAAAAGCCCCAAACGACCACCGACACGGGGGACTAAACGCAGGGCCCAAAGGGCCGCTATACCCATGTGACAGCCCCACGGGGAAAGCGGGGTTGGATGTCTCTGGGGGGGGGGACAGGGGTTCAGGCTCGATGCACGCTCTTCAAAACCCAGGGAGGGGTGGGGGGCTTTTTCCCCCAAAAGCCCCTCTGGTGGAAACCCCGTGCCCGGGAAAAACCCAAGGCCGTTTTAAAAATTTAACCCTGTCTTGGAGCCCGGGCCAAAACACAGGTCAGGAGCTGTGGACGGCTCACGCCAGGGAAGTGGTTTTCGTTTAAGGGAGCGAAATCGGGCGGGCCGCCCTTAAGATCGGTGGGCGGAGCACACCCCTTTGCCGGCACATGCCCCATAAACCCTTTTGTCGCCCAAAATTTCTAAAGCACTACCCGGTCTGGACTGCCTGCTGAAAAGGGGTCGAGGTCTGTTTTTCCCACATTCCCGCCGTTCGAAACCCTGTTCTTTCCCGCCTGGCTGCTTTGCGCTTTCAGCTTGGCCCCCCCTCAACCGCCTCTTTGTTACGTGGCAACACGCTGGAATTCAACCCTCCACATGCACCAGCGATTTGGGAGCAGCGAAATTCCTTACCCCGTACGAAGTGAAAAAGGCCTGACAAGCCAGGGGTTTGCGGACCTGGGGGTTTTTGAGCCCGAGAGGGGGAGGCGGGTAAAAAGAGCTCTGCACACCCTTTGCCATTTTAAAAAACCCCACCAAAAGGGTTCAGTGGGGGACAATGCCCTTGCCCAGCATGAGCATTTTTGGTGATTTTAAAGTTTCGGGAACGATCGTTGGACACTCGGGAAACAACAGGCCCCGCCGGGCCACGGGAGGAGGAGACGGACCCCGATGCGGACACAGACCCTTTTCTCTCCGTCGAATCCAAAAGGGCCCGACAGTTTTAAATTTTTTATCGGTCTTCATTAGGCAGCGGTTGGGGGCCCCAGGGCAAATGCAAGGCGGGGGCACCCACCTCGGGTCATAAACTCAGACAAGTCGGGGCTGGTTGAAGCTGTCCCGGAGGAAGCAAAGGGGGAGGGGGTTTTTTTCCTAGCCCACCGACTTTACCAAATGGTCCCTGCCTTGGAAAGAGGTTGGCGCGCTTTTTTGGGGCGGAGGGGGAAAAGATGGGGAAAAATCATTTTGCTAGTCCCCCTCGACCCAGAAAACTTGGGAAAACAAGGCTCCTTTCCTCTCACATGAGGTTTTGGATGCTCCATTTCCCCCAAAAACATGATCCCCGCATTAAAGCCATAAAAAAGGAACAACATTACTGGATGGCCACCCTCCCGGATCCACAAAAAACCAAAAATCAGCATTTTCCCTTTCCACCCCCCAAATACAGAGAAATGCAGGAAAGGGAGACCTTGCTGTTTTGATCAACGGAACATCGTTTGTCTGCTTCACTTTCTCAAATGTAAACGGGGGAAAAACCCTCACGACGTGACAGCATTAAGTGCCAGTACCGAAAGGGCCCGCAGCAGGCAAGGTGGCAGAAGCCTAATGGGTGCCCCTCTGGCAATCTTTTTTTTACCACCCACCAACCATGAAATACAGGGCACACACCCAAACACACAGAAAAACCAGTTTAAAATCAGGGTGCACAAACTATCTGCGTCTAAAACCCCAATGTTTTGAAATGTTTTCCCGGGACCCAAAAAACTTCGGGGTATCAAAAGGGAAGGGAAGGGCCCCGAGCCCCGGCCCCGCCACCCATAGAGGGTTTGCCTGCCCAGCACCAGCGTCATATCTGAGGGGGACCTTACACAGTTTGGGGGAGTCATTCCCGACAAACCCCTCCCGGGCTTCCACAAAAAATTTTGGATGGGTTTGCCTTTCATCAAGATAAAATCGGGCATGGACCCTCTGATGATTTTTGGGCCCCAATTGCCGGGAGGCCCACCGATTATTTTGCCGATCAAATTCACTTTCCCTTTTTTCAAACAGAAATGGTCCTCTTAAAAATTTTTTTTTTTTAAAATGATCATTTCTTATTTGAAAATTTTTATTCTTTTTTCCCCAAAAAGTTCTTTTTTGGCTGGTTTTGCTGTGGGGGAAAACGGTAAAAGCAGAAAGGGTTTTCATAAACAACACCGTTTTCCCTTTTACCACTTTATCTTTAGAATTTTTCGCATTGTCAATGGTTTTGAGGTCATTTTGCTGTGAATACAGCAAAATTAGGGGGTTTGGGAAAAGAAAAAGGGTTTTTTAAAAGGGGGATTTCTCCCCTCACAATTTTTTAAAAGTGGCTGAGAAGTCCCTATTTAAAAAATTTTTGGGGTCATGAAACTTTTGAGGTACAGCAATAATCAAGGTCCTTTTGGGAAAAAAAAAGTGGCTTTTGATGGGATTTCTCCCTCAAATTTTTAACAGTGGCTGAAAAAGTCATTTTTATAATTTTTTGGGGGCATGCTGCTTTTGAAATGCCGCAAAACTATGGGGCCAAACAAAAAAATTTTTGTTTCTAACAGACATTTGTTTTTCACAATTGTCAAAAATAGCTCAAGGGTCATGTTTTGAAATTTTTGGGGGATTTTGCTGTTACATGCAGATATACTTTTCAGGCCAAATTTTAAAAAAAAGGTTTTTTCTAAAAAACATTTGTTTTTTCACTTTGTCAAAATTGGGTCAAGGTTTACGTTTGGGAAATTTTTTTTGGGGATTTTGCTGTGACATGCAGCCAAAACACAGGGGCCAATTTTTAAAAAAAAATTTTTTTTCTAACAGACATTTTTTTCTTTACAATTGTCAAAATTTGGGTCAAAAGGGTCATCCTTTTAATTTTGGGGGGATTTTGCTGTTACAGCAGCTTAAAACAGTCCTATTATAAAAAAAATTGGGTTTTTTCTAACAGACATTTGCTCTTTACAATGTCAAGATGGCTCAAGGGTGATGGGCTGCAGAAAAAAGGAATTTTGGGAGGCCCCTGTTAAATTTACAAAATATTGGGAAAAGGGCTTTGGGTTTTTTCAAGATTTTTAAAAATAGCCCATCAATCCCCGTATTGGGCAACCCATTTAAAAACAATTAAAAAAAGAGAAATAAAATAAGGTGGGATTTTCCCTCCTATTTTAAAAATTTGGGTTTTTTAGAATTAAAAATCTAAAAAAATTTAAAGAACAAAATAAAAGGGGGAAAAAAATTCCCCCTGAATTGGTACAAAGGGAGGTTCAGGGAAACTTGACCAGGGTTAGGTTATTCAGAGGATATGGAGTATGGAGACGGGGCAGAGAACCAAATTTCAGAGACAAATTTTCCTCCCCACGTTGATTAAAAAGAGAAAAAGAATGCCAAAAAAAAGGGGACCTGGGTTTGGAAACAGGGGCGTTTAAACCCCCAAAATTTCCAAGGAAGGGTCAATTGGTTCCCCACTCATACGAGGGGGAAAGCGCTACCCAGGTTACTGTGTACTGAGGAATGGGGGGAGGGGGGCCCTTTTAAAAATCACACTTCCGCCTCTGCTTCAGCCGACTTTTTTTGTTTTGCGTCATAAAAGGGATTTTTAACCGAAAATAGATTGGGCGGACCCACCTGGGCCCCCACCGCACCCCTGAACTCCAGCCCGGGAGCTGAACCTGGGGGTTAATTGAAAACAACCTAGCCTGGGCACTTTACCGCCTCCACTGTAAGACGGCCCCCGGCAACTGGACCCCCGTTTAAAGATGACAGAAACCCACCTGGGGTCTCAACCGCCCCCCCGTAACTTTCCCGGGCCCCGGCGAAAAACCTCGGTTAAAAAATGACAGACACTAGCCGGGTTTCAAACCCCACCCACTGTAAGACTGGGCCCCGGCAGCGGCCCTCCGTGTTAACAATGGGGTGACGGGAGCACTAGCTCCCCACCAAAAGGGGAATCAAGAGGGTTCAAATTTCTCTAAAAAAAACAGATTTTTGAAAAAGGTATTTCTGTTTGGGGTTTTGGATTTTCAAAAAAAGGGGCCCCCCGGGGTGGGCACAAATTTCAAAAATTTGAGGCTTAAAATTTTTTTGGGGGGGAATTTACTAGGGGCCGCATCATTTGATCTCCCGGGAGGGCTGTCCCAAAACACGAAAAAGGATTTGGGGGGGAAAAATGAAACCATTGAATTGATTGGCTGAATCACTCCAGAAACCAGGAGGGGGAAAAGTCTTCCCCAATAAGAAGGTTTTGGGGGGTGGGTTGACATTTTTTATTACTTAAAGGGGGTGCGGAAAAGAATTTAAAAACAAACAACACGGTAAAAAAAACCTTTAAAAACTGCAGGGAGGGGGTTTTATCTTTTATGTTATCACACCTGAAAAAAAAGCAAAATAAAAATAATTAAAAAAAATAAATAAAACTTCCCTAAATAAATTCTGTAAACAAATGTCAGTTACCAAAAAATATACTAAGTGACAGTCACTGTACAAAATAGCATAGTGCCACTTTGTGATCTGTGGGTCAAACAGGTTTAGGGGTCATGCTGTGGCCCAGGACAGAAATAGTCTATGTCCAGTGAAACTAAAATGGTGGTTGAAAGACTCCTTTCTCCGGCACTTTTTAAATGTGGGGTCATGCAGGTTTGGGGCTCATGTTGTGGCCCAGGACAGGTATAGTCAATGTCCAGTGAAACTAAAAGGGTGGTTGAAAGACTCCTATTTCCGGCACTTTTTAATCTGTGGGTCAGACAGGTTTAATGGTCATTCTGCGGTACAGGACAGATATAGTTAATTTCCAGTTCAACTAAAATGGTGGTTCAAAGACTCCTTTTCCCAACACTTTTTAATCTGTGGGTCAGACAGGTTTAATGGTCATACTGCAGTACAGGGCAGATATTATTAATGTCCTGTTCAACTAAATGGTGGTTGAAAGACTCCTTTTCCCGGCACTTTTTAATTTGGGGGTCAGACAGGTTTAATGGTCATACTGCGGTACAGGACAGATATAGTTAATGTCCAGTTCAACTAAAATGGTGGTTGAAAGACTCCTTTTTCCGGCACTTTTTAATCTGTGGTCATGCAGGTTTGGGGCTCATGCTGCGTTCCAGGACAGGGATATTCAATGTCCAGTTCAAGTAAAATGATGGTTCAAATCATACTGCCTTCTGGCACTTTTTAATTTGTGGGTCATGAAGGTTTAAGGGTCATGCTGTGGTGCAAGACAGGGATAGTGAATGGTCTGTGATTTTTTTTTCTGTGGCTTTTATAACCTAAGTGTGTTGCCTAAGATGTAGCACGTATCCATTTGACTGTTGTGGATGTTAATTCCAGCTTCTCCATCCCTCTTTGGGTGTAAGAATGAAGGTGTTGTTCCTCTCCCATAGACTTTAATGGTCATCGGCGATAATCTATTATCGACTATCGGATATCTTAATGATAATCGCCGATATCGAGTATCGACCCGATGACGATAGTCAACGTAATCGCTCATCACTACACACAACCCTCATAGTTTTAAGAGAGCCCTGAGAACACATCTTCAGAGTCTGGCATATCAAGATCCCTAATTGCTAACCCCCACCTGCTATCACACTCATCTGTCCCTCCCAACACTTGGCACTCACAGTATATAGATGTATTGTCATGGTGGCAGGTTCACCCAACTTTTATGTAAACCACCTCCTATTTATGTAACATGGCTGGACCAAAACTTAGCACTTCTTAACCCTTCATCTCACCCATAAACCATACTAGATAGTAAGCTCTCGCGAGCAGGGCCCTCACACCTTGTGGCTCCTATGTAAGTTCTTTTAACGTGTAATGTCTACACGTATATCCTCTAAATTGTAAAGTGCTGCGGAATATGTTGGCGCTATATCAATAAAGATTATTATTATTATTATTTGATCCCTTGCTGATTGTGTAAGTTTGCCCACTGACATAGACATGAACAGACTATCATTTTAAGTGTAGGTTAATTTTAACATTAAGATAGAATATCAAAAATAAAACCGAGAAAATCACATTGTATAAATTATATAAATGTATTTGCATTTTGGTGAGAGAAATAAGTATTTGATTTCCTACCAACCATTAAGAGTTCTGGCTCCTACAGACCAGTTAGACACTTCTAATCAACTAGTTACCTGCAGTAAATACAGCTGTCCACAGACTCAATTAATCAGTCAGACTCTAACCTCTACAACATGGGCAAGATGAAACAGCTTTCTAAGGATGTCAGGGACAAGATCATAGACCTGTACAAAGCTGGAATGGGCTACAAAACCATAAGTAAGACGCTGGGTGAGAAGGAGGCAACTGTTGGTGCAATAGTAAGAAAATGGAAGAAAAATTATTTGACTGTCAATCGACATTGATCTGGGGCATCATGCAAAATCTCACCTCGTGGGGTATCCTTTATCATGAGGAAGGTGAGAGATCAGCCTAAAACTATACAGGGAGAACATGTTAATGATCTCAAAGCATTTCTTTGTCAGTGGGCAAACTTTCATGATCAGCAAGGGATCAAATAATTATTTCCTTCACTGTATTTATAAATGACCTTGTAGATGGCTTACAGAACAGAATTGCAATATTTGCTAAACATACAAAGCACTGTACCTTAATCAACAAAGAGGAGGATATTAGTATATTATAGAGGGATTTAGGGAAGTTGGAGGATTGGGCAGAGACATGGCAAATTAAGTTTAATCTTGATAAATGTTAACCCATTTGGGCCAAGGTGAAACAAAAGGTGAAATTATGTATAAACAGCTTCATACATTGGTAGACAGTAGTCTTAAATTCTGTGACCAATGTCAGACAACTGCTGCCAAGGCAAATTAAATCAAGGGATGCATTAAAGGCATTGTTGGACAGGGACGTCTAGGGCCAACAGGTGGAGTTGATTCTAGGGGCCCACCAGTAGAGTTGTTTCTGGGCCCACCGGTGGAGTTTATTTTAGGGCATACCCTACAGCTACTGTAAATGACTGTTCATGCCTTTTATACTCTGCATCTTGCTTTTTGCCTCTCTTTCTATGCTGTTTTGCCTCTTCTGAGGATGTATATGCAGTAAAAAAAAAACAGCTCCAGGTCTACCAAGCTCAGGGGCCCACCGGGGGTTTGCCCCATTCCCCTGTGGGCCAGTCCAGGCCTGATTAAAGGCATAAATGCTCAAGACTAAATAATAGCTTTGCCTCCATACAAATCACTACATGTGGAATATTGTGTTTTGGTCACCAGTGTATAAGAAGGACATAGCTTAGCTAGAGTGGATGCAGACTAAGGTGTCCAAGTTGGTTAAAGGAATGGGGGGGTTTGCAGAACAAACACAGGCTATCAAACCTGGGGTTGGAAAAAAATACTTCTTAGAGGTGATTTAATTACTATGTACAAATGTCTGAAAGTACAGTACACAGATCTCTTGTGTGATCACCACTTGTAGTTGTTACAGCTTTATGAGTCTCTATAATTCTGAAAGTCATTTGCATCTTTGCAGTCTTTGATAGAAGAAAGCTTAATGATAGAAAACTAAATACAGCACCGGTACAAATATTAAAAGTATGGATAATAGCTCCATACAGCGTCAGACTGACTGGGGTGCTTAGGGTCCACCAGTGGAATTTTCTTTTATGAGGTCCACCAGTGGAATTGATTCTGGAGGCACACCCTACAGCTACTCTACAGGCCTCTAATCCTCTGCCTTTTGCTTTTTGCCCCTTTCTCTCTGACATTCTGCCTCTCCCAAGTATGTATGTGCAGTTCCCATGAATCTTCAGGTCTGCCATGCTTAGAGGTCTGCCAAGCGTTTCCATGTTCACCGGGGATGCAGTTCGAGCCTAGTGCCATATATACTAGAGAACTCACATAGCTAGATAGTAGAAAGCCACCAAATGCTCAACAAAAAAGTGCTATTTCCTTGCACTTGAGTGGGTCCCTGAACCTTTGGGTCCACAGGAGCTACATAGTTACATAGTTTGTAAGGTCGAAAAAAGACAAGACGTCCATCCAGTTCAGCCTATTTTGCTAAAGTGTTGATCCAGAGGATGGCAAAAACCCCAATGAGGCAGAAGCCAATTGTCCTCATTTTAGGGAAAACATTCCTTCCCAACTCCAATCTGGCAATCGGAATAATCCCTGGATCAACGGCCCTACTGGCCCTATTTTTAGTGCCACATCACTTTAGTGGCTCCTAAAATGTACATTTTTTGATGTAGTTGAGACATTTACAAAGTACTTTTATGGTCTGTGGCTTTTCTATTGATTTTTGTTGACAGGTGCTCATTACAAAAATGTACACAAGCAATTCAGATGGTGTCAGGTCAGCTTGAAGTATAAGATGAAATGGCTTACAGAGATAGGTTACAAAGTTTTCAGGAACGTTCAATGATCTGAAAAATTTAACAACTGCTTTTAATTCCACTATTTATTTGATGGTGAAATCATTCAATACAAGTCCACAGAACACAAAACAATGCTCTACTGACTATATGACACATTAGCAGTTAAAATAATATTTCCAATCTATACAGAAGCCTATAAAGCCCTGATAGGAACCTGCTGGCATCAAAGCAGTCTGAACGAAAATCATTTTAAATGTCAAATCAAGTGTATTTTATGCATGTAACTTTGAGAACCAATTTACTGGAACTCTGATTGCATGATTATGGTTTGTCATTAACATCAGGAGTGAAAAACAGATAAACAAAAAAATTGCTAAATTTGAACACAACAATAGAAGAATAAGAAATAGCTCTGTAATGTTTAACTACTTCATGACTAGTGCTTTGTAGGATTGGAAACAATTTTCCACGTCAATTACTTCAAAGGGGTTAAATACTTTTGGCAACAATTTTTTGGTTTGTTGAAATGCATCTATAATAGAAACTTTAGAATCCTTTAAAGTGGTAACCAAAGAAAGTGCTCTTTCATCCTAAGAATCAAACAAAAACACGATGAAATATAATGAAGTTTATTATTAAATATTTAGAACATACTTAAAACAGCAGAGACGTAAGATCCGATCAGCAGGATCAAACAAAATGGATAATGACAGCAAAAAATGCCAGAAATTGTGATGATATAAAACATGCACGACACTCAAATTCACAGGGAAAAAACGAGAATAATAAGCAAAACTTTGTAATAAGTCTAGGTTTTCAAATAACCTAATAATCTCAGCTATTTTACATGGAAAGCTTTGATACAGAGCAATGTGTCTCCATGGTAACAGACTACAAACAAACTCTATGTAGTCTGGTAGTCTGCTCCTGCAGTTCATGACTTTGCACACCAGGATGTACTGGTGACTCTTCATAGCGCTAAAGGAGTAGGAAGAGAAGTTGCTCAATGAGCTTACTCCATACTAGGTGGGTGGCAGCTATTAGATACAGCCGACTAGCGACCGGGATCAGAGATAAATTCCATCTTGGCAATTTAACCATTTAGATGGTGCGGTAAGTGTGACCACTGCATCATTCTAAGGGTATGTTCACACGACGTTTTGGATCCGTTTTTGGATCCGTTTTTTACCAGAAGAGAAACTGCATAAAAAAAACGTATCCAAAAACGCAGCTGCAGCTGCTTTTTTGTATGCGTTTTTGTATGCGTTTTTCAAATCTGTTTCTCAATATATATACACAGGTTGTAGTTTAAAAAGGTAGAATCTTTAGTGTAATATACTGAATCGTTCCCTAGAGGTCTCATCTGATCTAGAAGAACTGTTTGAACTTTAGTAATCTAATGACCTACATTTTCACTTGGAAAGTGGTTAAGTAGTAGTGTAAGAGGAAGCCCAATACAAGGAGCTAACAGCATTTAACATGTGTTTAATCTTATAAATCACTTTTTTATATATGTTGCATGATATAAAAGCAGTTTTTAGTATAGAATGGATGTTTACAAAAATTATAGAAGTTTTTAATAATAAATTTATAAATGTTTTAGATAGTTTATTATAGAATGTTGAGTAGTTTTAGTATTATACTGAAACCACTCAACATTAATAAATGTATTATTAAAAACTTCTATAATTTCTATAAACACACATTCTATACTAAAAAAAAACTGATTTTATATCATTCAATATATAAAAACTTATTTATAAGATTAAACACATGTAAAATGCTGTCATAGCTCCCTCTATTGGGCTTCCTCTGAAACACATGTAAAATGCTGTTATAGCTCCCTCTATTGGGCTTCCTCTAAAACAAGCATCCTCAAACTGCGGCCCTCCAGCTGTTGGGAAGCTACAACTCCCATCATGCATTTATATAATCTATAAGAGTGGGCATGATGGGAGTTGTAGTTTCCCAACAGCTGGAGGGCCACAGTTTGAGGATGCCTGCTCTAAAACACATGTAAAATGCTGTTATAGCTCCCTCTATTGGGCTTCCTCTGAAACACATGTAAAATGCTGTTAGCTCACCCTAGTGGGCTTCCTAACGTAGGTCATTAGGTTACTAAATTTCAAACAGTTCTTCTAGATCAAATGAGACCTCTAGGGGCCAATTTAGTGTATTACACTTCAAATTTTAATCCAATGCGTTTTTCGGATGCACTTTTCATATGGAAAGCTCATCCAAAACGTACACAAAAGTATGTTGCGCTTTCGGATCCGTTTTTCAGGCTCCAAAAACGCACTCCATTGTTTCCTATGGGGATTTCACTTGCGTAAAACGCAAGTAGAATTGACTTGACAATTCTTAAAACCGGATCTGAAAAGCGCATCGAAAAGATACAACTAAATCCCCCTCAATGCTGAAAGACATGATGTTGGCTCTCCGCACGTCCCTACAGAATAATCTGCAATCCTCCATCTCAGCTTTGAAAAGTGACCTAGACAGTGTAGGGGAAAGAGTACACCACGTGGACTCGAAGATGGAAGAGTTCTCTCAAGCGCACACTGAGCTAGTTGACGCTCACAATAATGTAGAAGACGAGCTAGGCAAACTCAAAGTAAAACTTGCCGACTTAGAGGATAGAAGCAGAAGAAACAATTTGAAGTTCAGGGGTATTCCTGACACGATTCCAAACTCAGATCTACAAAATTACCTTCAAAGCCTCATCAAAGCCTTGCTCCCCAATTGCTCGAAGCACGAACTCATTATAGATAGAGCCCATCGCTTACCAAGACCCAGAAACCTGGACGAGTCCATACCCTGTGATGTATTGGCCAGAATACATTTTTTCCATGTTAAAGACCGTATCCTTCAGGCAGCAAGGCAGGCAGACCAGCTTCCCGGACCCTACTCTTCTATCAAAATCTTCGCAGATCTATCGCAATTTACTTTAAATACCAGGAGACGATTCGCACCAGTAACAGCAGTACTCCGAAACAACAGCATACAATACCGCTGGGGATTCCCAACGAAATTGATAATCCGACGGGACAGAAGAACACACGTCATGGCCTCCCCGGAAGAAGGACAAAGAATGCTGCTTCACTGGAACCTCGTGCCTGCCAGCGATACTTCACTGCCCGTAGCTCCGTCTGTCTCCAAGATTCCTAGAGAATGGTCCACTGCAATTAAGTAAACACTTCCTATAATACGTCTTTATTATCCTACCTTGAACCCAAAGGGCTGAAATGAAAATGTCTTCCTTAGGCAAATTCTCCGCCCCCGGAGTTTGCGCAGATTTTATCTGCCTACTTATGTTTGTTACGAGTTATCTTATATTTGTTTTCCCTAACTTGTCCTTTTCCCTCTTCCCCCTGGTCACATCGGTACTCACCAACCATTGGATGTATATCCCAGACCATGATGCAGTAGCATGGCTTTGTCATATCACCCTAGCGACTACCGCACACCACCAATGGAGCTGAAGTTGGTCTCAATGAACGTTAGGGGACTGAATAGTCCCTTTAAACGTTCAATGACATGGAAAGAAGCTAATACACTACAAGCCGATATACTATGCTTGCAAGAGACCCACCTGGTCCATAAGGATACGCCTAGGTTTCACCACCATAGCTACCCTCATATTATCTTCTCATGTATAGATAAAAAGAAAGTCGGGGTAGCTATTGCCATTAAAGACACAGTGGCATTCCGCCTCATCGACCAAAAAGTAGACCCCAACGGCAGATTTATAATATTGGTCTGCGAAATAAACAACATGACGTACACAATCGTTAATCTCTATGCTCCCAACTCCCGACAGGTTAGATTTCTAAACAAAACTCTTAAGAAAGCGAAAAGTATCTCTCAGGGTACTTTCATCATCTGTGGCGACTTTAATATCGTCTCTGATCCCTCGATGGACTCTTCATCACAATTAAGCACATCTCAGCATAGTTTTCGGCACTGGGCATAAGGGGCCCAGTGCCGAATAAGGGGCATACTAATACAACTGTCTTCTAAAATCAAAAAACATAGACTACAAAAGTGGGATGAACTAGTGACTACTCTATCCCTTTTAGAAAATAAACAAAAACAAACCCCGTCTTTGTCTAATCACTTGGAACTTTACAGGGCAAGGCAAGCTATAAGAGAACACCTCATAGAGAACTTTGACAACCATACTAAAAACATAAAATTAAACTACTATAAATCTATGAACAAACCATCTAAATTAATGGCTAATAGAGTCGCCTCACTACGCCATAAATCGGTAATACCACACCTGATGTCTAAGGACGGGTCCCATAAAATAACAAATCCACAAGCCATAGCTGACGCCTTTAGTGACTTTTACACCAAACTATACAACCTAAAAGACGACCCCTCCACTCAAACCCCATCTCTACACGAAATCCAGTCCTTCTTATCTTCTCTCCACCTCCCTTCGGTACCTCAGGACATCTTAGACAAAATTAATCTACCTTTCTCTTTAGAAGAGGTCTCCCGTACTATCTATAAACTCCCTAGAGGCAAGGCTCCTGGTCCAGATGGTTTTTCTACAGAATACTTTCAAGCTTTCTCCTCAGTCCTGGGACCCCACCTGGCCGAGCTCTGCAACTCGGCGATGGTGGAAGGTACAATACCAACAGAAATGTTACAAGCGACTATAGTCACAATCCCCAAGCCTGGGAAATCCCCTGATACCCCCGCCAATTTCCGTCCAATCTCTTTATTGAACACGGACACAAAAATCTATGCTAAAATGATTGCAAATCGACTAGCGGACATCTTACCGTCGCTAGTGGGGGCTGACCAGGTGGGATTCACTAAGGGTAGACAGGCCTCGGACGCAACTAGGCGTCTGTTAAACATTATACACCACATTGAAACCCAAAAAGTGCCTTCTCTGCTCCTATCATTAGATGCAGAGAAGGCCTTCGACAGAATCCACTGGACCTTTGCCTTTAAAGTTTTAGAAAACTTCGGGTTTTCGGGACCAATTCTCCAAGCAATACGATCCCTTTATTCCTCACCTTCGGCCCGTGTATTATCCAATGGCTTACTTTCTAAACCTTTCCAGATAACTAATGGCACGAGACAGGGATGCCCTTTATCCCCTCTACTATTTGTCCTCATCATGGAACCCTTAGCAGAATCCATTCGCGCTGACCCAACAATACACGGAATTCAAATAGCAAAGCACTCCCACGTCATCTCCCTTTTCGCTGATGATGTGATGTTATCTGTGGCGAACCCCGCTAAATCTCTACCCTCTCTAGTTAAAATCCTTGACATATACAGTAGACTTTCGTATTATAAGGTTAACTCATCCAAATCAATGGTTTTAGACTTCAATATAAAAATTTCAGAGGCTTCTAAACTTAAAAAACTCCTTCCCATTCCAATGGCTAATGCATTCCATCCCTTATTTAGGGATCACACTCACAAAAAAAACTTCAGACTTACTAAAGGCAAACTTCATCCCCTTACATGGCAATTTGCAAAAAGAACTAAATAGAATCTCCAAAATAGACAACTCATGGCTAGGTCGTATCATTCTCTATAAAATGCTTATTCTGCCTAAAATTCTCTACTTCCTAAGAACCCTGCCCATACATATCTCAAACTCCATATTCTCCATGTTCCAAACCCAAATGAACAACTATATATGGCAATCAAAACGTCCCCGGGTTAAGGCATATATTATGTATAAAAACGAAAAGTTTGGGGGTCTGGGCCTTCCCTCATTGAAGGCCTATCACATCGCGGTCACTGTAGACCAAATTCAACATTGGTGGAATGCCTCATACGATAAGCTGTGGGTTAGTATGGAAATGGACATGTTGAACTCTGGGTCTTTAAAAACCAGATTAGTAAATCCATACTCAGTAAAAGCAACGGATGATACTCAATCCATGCCGATCAGAATTTCATTAAAATATTGGAACATGCTAAGCCCCGAGTCATTCCCGCACATAGCCTCTAATATCCAACCAATCCCGATTCGGGCATTAAATGCCCCTCTGCCTCACATTTCCCTCAACCGCTGGGAAGACCATGGTATAGCACAAATCCAGGATCTATTTGAGAATAATACACTTCTCTCTTTTTCCTCCCTTCAAGCCAAGTACAACCTTCCACCTAAAGATGTTTTCCAACACCACCAAATTGTCCATTTTCTAAAACAAAACCCCATCCGGAATGTCAGAATCCTCACGCCAATCTTAGCCATCCTTGACCGTAAAATCTCTAAATCTCAAAAAGGCTCCAGAATTCTGTACAACATACTTACTAACAACCTTGAATTTGTCAAGACAGACAACATGGTCAAATGGGAACGAGAACTGGGCATCTCATTCTCAGACTCCCAATGGGCAACAGCATTACATTGGGCACACAAATCCTCTGCCTCTACTAGCTTTAAGGAACAGTACCAAAAACTTCTCACTAGGTGGTACTACACCCCTCTCCGCTTATCAATTATATACCCACTACATTCAGCAAACTGCTGGAGAGGGTGTGGCCTACAAGGATCTCTCACTCATATATTTTGGAGCTGCCCCATGTTGACACAATTCTGGGACAATATCATAACATTATCCTCTAAGTATGCCCAAATACAATGCCCTCACTCCCCAGAATTCGCCCTTTTTCTGATTAACATCGACACAGTTCCTCTATTGAATAGAAAATTAGTATGTCATATCCTCCTGGCAGCTAAACTGGCCATTACCAGAAACTGGAAAGCTATTCTCCCTCCCTCAGTGGATGAGGTCATGGAAATTGTTTCCACTAATTGCATGTATGAAAGAATATTAGCGTTTAGGGAAGGAAAAGCCTCACAATTCCTTCTGCATTGGTCGAAATGGATGGAGGATAACACCTTCTCTCAAATATGATAGCCTTTATTTACACCATAAGGGAAACGGCGATGCCGATGTGACCAGCAACCCTCCCCCCCTATTTTTCCCCTCCCCCTTCCTTTCCTGCCCTCCCCCCAAGTCATGTAAGTTAAGTGTAATAAATATGCTTACTCCTGTTTGAACTAGTAAAAACTTCTCGTCTGTAATATACAGCTTCTTCTCAAAGATTAAGATCGATTTTTCTCCCGGAGAAACCCTGTAATGGTACTTAGCAGTAAGTTATAAGCTGAATGGTAGCAGGTTTCCCACTTCTTTACATAGGTATACTCAGATTTCGCTTTCAGATAACATAGATATGCCTTCTATACAAAGCGAACAAGAAGAATATGTAAATATTCCAATAACTTCGTATCTGGGTGTAATCTGAGAACACTGAATGTAACATAACCTTTGTGTAACAATCTAGATTCTGTTATCTATATGTTTGAACTCACGAATGCTACCTATGTATTATTATACTGTTGTACAATTGTATGAATAATCAAACTGTAAGCTATGTTATATTGATTTCTTTCGAAACTCTCAATAAAAATTTATTGGTTAAAAAAGATACAACTAAACACGCAATGTAAATCAAACTGCACATTGTTAGATACGTTTTTTGGATTCGTTTTGGGCCCAAAAACATCCAAAAATGGATCTGAAAAACGTCTGAACATACCCTAAATGATTAGTAAACAGGGTCATGGTCCATTGTGGTGTCATTTTGGCCCACCTGCGATGCGATTGTCAGGGGCCATTCTGTTGCTATGGCAGCTGGAGGCCTGACAAAGGTTCAAATCACACCTGCCTACACTTTCTAATTTGGCAGATTAGCACAAAGTGGGGGGAAGAAATTAACAGAAAATTTGTTTTGTTTGTAAAAAAAATGGGGTTACAGCCCACTCCTACCCTTGAGTAAAAGCTTTACAATGGGATACTTGAAGCCAGCATGGATATGGCTAAATATGAAACGTGTATAGTTGGACAAACTACGTACATTTAGTAATAACCAGGAGCTGGCAATGCTTGGTACAAGGACTGGGGTAGGAGAGGTGGGGGTTAAAAGCAATAGGCCCACTGAGGAGCAGACACTTGGGATCTCACATAGTGCATGCAAATCATTTTTGGAAATGGTTGGCCACAAATAGTATCAAGCTTCAAAATCAGTTTGGGCCAGTTTGACCCAACCTAAATGTTCTCAGAAAGGGGAATATCTCTCCTTGGGTAGAGCACCATATAGATATGTGGAGTTTTGAGATTGCCTTTTTGCCCTCCACTAAGCATTTGTATATCACAAGGCATTATGGGGAAGGAGCTGAGAAGCTCAAGCGCCCTCTATTGGATGTAAAAATCCTCAGTTTGCCTCTGATTCACTGAGTCTTTAAAAAACAAAAAGGATATTATCCAAGCCAGCATCACTCATCTGCATACAGCTGTTTAGGGTTTTGTCCCTCATCAGTGCAGAGCGTACTGGCTAACTGGGTGGGAGGTAATAAGTGGCTCAGAAAGGGGAATATCTCTCCTTGTGGAGACACCATATAGGTGTGTGTAGTTTTGAGATTGCCGTTTTTCCCTCCACTAAGCATCTGCATATCACACGGCATTATGGGAAATGAGCTGAGAAGCTCGATCACCCTCTTTTGGATGTAACAAATCCTCAATTTGCTTCTGACTCACCGAGTCTTTAAAAAGCAAAAGGAAAATTAGCCAAGCCAGTATCACTCATCTGCATACAGCTGTTTCGGGGTTTTGCCCCTCATCAGTGCAGAGCAGAGTGTACTAGCTGGCAGGGTGGGAGGTAATGAGTGGCTAGCCTGAATTTTGTCAGAGATTGTGGAAAAATCATGCAACCAGAAAAGCAAGTTTATGGTTCAATGAATGATATACTTCCCTTTTTGTTGTAACAGGCCACCGATGGCTTGCACAATTTTCCCCAGACCTTTGGCAAAATTTCTGACCTGAATCTGAGCTGCAACAATAGTGCATCATACCTCAAGCAAGCAAACAAAATGTGTCGTACATGTCATCATCACATGATACCTTTGAAGGATTGGACTAGGGTTCTGCTGTTGACCTGTTTGCTTTATTATTATTATTACAGCCCTGCTTACAATCCAATGCCCTCTACTGCAAGATGATCATTTGTAGCAAAAATATGCAACTTTGCATCTAACGCTTTATTTTTAAAAGGAATCGTGAGTGCTAACAGGAGACTCAGGTAAATACAGGAACGTTAAACCTCAAATTAAAGCAAAGAGCACTGCTCGAGGACTCAAAAGCAGCAATACTGATCACATTGTTACTATGAATTTAATTTATTCTTCCTAAAGGGTCAAGTTAACATCATGGTGTATGCAAAGTCCTCAGGACCCCGTGCTGTCTATAGCTTTCTAGACTGGTTGGGTATTTTTGAATGTCTACTTGTGTTTTTAGAGATTGATAAATGAAGGAATAATAGTGTAGTTTTGCACTTTGAACAAAAGATGGACATTTAAGTAAGGAAACCAAAAATGTAAACCATAAGTAATATTAGGATAAGTTCACATAATGTATTTTAATAAGGAATTCAACAAGGATTCCATACTTCTTTAAAATCATCATGTAATCCACATGTTTAACAACACAAAGACATAGCAATAAATTAAGCACTAAAACTTGCTCTTTGAAGGTGTTCAATTGCACCCCCTTAAAAGAGCACTTCCGGGTGAAGTTCCTCTTAATTGTGCATCCTTCCTAAGGAGAAATCTTCCCTTTCTGAGCCACTCATTGCCTCTCACTCAGCCAAGCCAGCATCGCTTTGCTCTGTACTGACGAGGGGCAAAACCCTGAAACGACTGTATACAGATGGGTGATACTGGCTTGGTTAAATATCCTTTCTTGCTTTCCAAAGACCCAGTGGGTCAAAAGCAAGTTGAGGATTTGTTGCATACAACAGAGGGCGTTTGAGCTTCTCAGCTCCTTTCCCATAATGCCTTTTAATTGTGGACATCTTGGGATTTTGATTGCTTGGAACATTTTATTTAATTCACTTCATTGATTTGAAGCTTTTCAGAACATACAGGAAGCTAATTATTTGTATCCATACCTCTCTATTTATAAACCTTTTCTTCTCTAGGGTCTTTAATCTCTGTTATTCAATTTATCTTCATTACCTTCATCTTCATTCATTGCAATATGATAGCACTAAGATAAATGATCTGCTTTTTAATGATCTCTGTACACCGTGCACACCTACAAGATTACCAATGTACTAACTCTCGTAGGAATGTTCATACAGAACATTGTCCTGGACACTAAGTGGGAACGATTCACTATATTACAGCACTTAACAAGATCTTCTTGGTCTATGTGCTGGTAGTTATAAATAGTGTTGAGCGATTATTATTGACAAAGTTGAAATCGGCACGGTATTTACGTTGATCGGATTTTTTTAGATCACCGATAATTAGGTTAAATCTGTGCATAATCTATTAATATGCACCATTTTCGGCGCTTCCTGTCATTTTGGCGGCCAGCAAAACAGCTTACAGAATAAGCAGAGTGAGATGTGGGGTGCGACGTCCCTGACTGGGATGTGTTTTGGTTGTGATTGGCTGGAAAAATCACTTTACCTCGTTTTCATAGAACAGCCTTCCTGTTCATGATCAGTGTGTGTCAGCGTCTCATAGCAAGTAGGACGTGCGCTCTGCCTCTGTCCAAACAGCTCAGAAAACAGCTCAGCGAAATTATTCTATTTTTTCACAGTGACAGCTATACTTTTCGCTGTTATCCTTACAACTCAGTTACATACTAGATTTGCAGATTTTTGTTAGTTAGGCAGAGAATTTTTTTAAAAGGGGCATCTACCGCTGTAAAGTCACGGGGGGGGGGGGGGGATGGGGGCCGCGGGCGAACACAGACAAGCTCTATAAAAGGGTACTGGATATTGTACAGCCAAAACTTTGTTTAGACAATTGCAAAATTTCTTTTATTAGGATAAGATCTTTTTTAGTATTTTGCGGTCTATTTGTTAGGTGAAAAAACTCCATTTTATTATCAGTATAAATTTTAGATAGGTGTTCCCTTTTTTAATTTGGCCCAAATCCGTTTGTTGATATAGCCACCTTGCAGTTAAAAATTTTAATACGCAATTTTTTTGGCCCAAAGGTTGATAGGTGCCAAAAAAAACCTTTTATTATTTCCCCCTTTTACATTTCAGATAGTGTTTTTTTTACTTTGGGGGGAGGCCAAACTTTGGTTTGAGCCAAATTGCAGTTAAAAATTTTAATCCCGCAACTTTGTAGGCACCCCAGGTTTTACTGATAGGTGCCAAAAATTTCCTTTTTAAAATCCGTATTTAATTTTTGACATGTTTTTTTCACTTTTTTGGGCAGTCAAGCTTTGTTTAAAAGATCTACTTTGCAGTTTAAATTTGAAAACAGCAATTTAGTAGTCACCACAGGTGAATTGATAGGGCCAAAAAGTACCTTTTAAAATCCGTATTCAATTTTAGACAGGGGTTTTTTTTATTTTGGTCAGCAAGCTTTGTGATAGATCTACTTTTTTTCCCGTTTTTTTTGAAAAAAACGCAATTTTGTAGGGCCCCTTCAGGTGGGAAATTTATAGGTTTCCAAAAAAACCTTTTATTATCCCATATAAATTTCGGGCAGGTTTTTTTTTTCATTTTGGTCAGTCAAAGCTTTGTTGATAGATTTACTTTGCAGGGTTTAATTTTGGGAAAACAGCAATTTTGTAGTCACCACAGGTGAATTGATAGGTGCCAAAAATACCTTTTCTTATCGGTATACAGTTCAGACAGGTGTTTTTTTCACTTTTGGTCGTCAAGCTTTGTTCATAGAGCCTCTTTGCAGTTAAATTTGAATACAGCAAATTTAGTAGTCACCACAGGTGAATTGATAGGGGCCAAAAAATACCGTTTTTTTTGCCGTATAAATTTCAGACAGGTGTTTTTTTCCTTTTGGCAGTCAAGCTTTATTCATAGATCTTCTTTGCAATTTAAATTTGAATACAGCAATTTTGTAGTACCACGGTTGATAGGTGCCAAAAAAATACCTTTTATTATCCGTATACATTTCAGGTGTTTTTTTCACTTTTGGTCAGTCAAACTTTGTTGATGATCTTCTTTGCAGTTAAATTTGAATACGCAAATTCTGTAGTCACCACAGGTGAAATTGATAGGTGCCAAAAAAATTTCCTTTTATTATCCGTATACATTTCGACAGGTGTTTTTTTCACTTTGGTCAGTCAAGCTTTTTTTCCATAGTTTACTTTGCAGTTAAATTTGAAAAACAGCAATTTTGTAGTCACCCACAGGTTGATAGGGGGCCAAAAAATACCTTTTATTATCCCGTTTTACATTTCAGATACGTGTTTTTTTCACTTTGGCGCAGGCCAGCTTTTTTCATAGAGCCACCATGCAGTTAAATTTTGAATCCAGCAATTTTGTAGTCACCACAGGTGAATTGATAGGTGCCAAAAATACCTTTTTATTATAACGTTTTTACATTTCAGACAGGGGTTTTTTTTTTCACTTTTGGTCAGTCAAGCTTTGTTCAAAGAGCTACTTTGCAGTTAAATTTGAATTTCAGCAATTTTGTAGTCACCACAGGTTGATAGGTGCCAAAAAATACCTTTTATTATCCCGTATACATTTCAGACAGGTGTTTTTTTCACTTTTTGGTCAGTCAGCTTTGTTCATGATCTACTTTGCAGTTAATTTGAATACAGAAATTTTTGTAGTCCCCACAGGTTGATAGGTGCCAAAAAAACCTTTTTTATTATCCGTTTACTTTCAGATAGTGTCTTTTTCACAAGGAACTGTTTTGATAGAGCCACCTTGCATTTAAATTTGAACCCAGAACTTTTTTGTCACCACAGGTAAATTGATGGGTCCCAAAAAACATCCTTTTATTTTTCCCGTTAACATTTCCAAACAGGTGTTTTTTTATTTTGGTCAGTAAGCTTTGTTCTAGGCTATTTGAGTTAAATTTGAAAAGAAATTTTTGAGATACCAGGTGAATTGTAGGTGCCAAAAAAAATCCCCTTTTAAATATCCGTTACTTTTAAAAGAACGTTTTTTTTTAAACTTTGGCGCAGGCAGTTTTGTTGGTAGGCGACCTTGCAGTTAAATTTGAATCAGCTTTTTTTTTTTTGATTTGAGGGATTTGAGAAAAAGCTGGATTTGCCGTCTTTTAATATTTTACTTTCCCCCAAAAATTTCCATACCTTCTCAAAATTTTTTTCTTTTGAACATGGGGCGAAATTTAGGTGGGGAAGCGAGCAAAGAGGGGGGTAGGAATGGGGTAGAGGTAAGAGAGAAGGTGTCTTCCCGTGTGGCGGGAAAAACGCTGCCGCGGTTGTCAGTTGCAGGCCATCAGGCCTGTCACGCTGGGTAGGGGCCTTGAATTCAGTAACGAAAAAAGCGTCGCCAATCTGTTTTCGTGGTTTTAAAGAAACGCATCGCAGTTTCCCCCTCTCCCCCAGTCCGGCCACAAATGTCGTCATAGATTCCAGCTTCTTTCCAACCGAGCAAGGCCCCAAATGTCAACTGTGTACCCACCCCTGTGGAAATCCCCTTTTCTGAAGACCCCCTTTGTGACAAAATGGGTTGGGGTCAGAAGGCATGTTAAAAGATCAAGAGGCCAAAAAAAGATGATTTTCTTTCTGACGCCAGTTATGATGCCCCCAGAGGGGGAAGGAAGCGGTAAACGGGAAAAAAACCCGGGCGGGTCGGCAAGCCTTGCAGTCCTCTTGCTTGTAGCCCCCAGCTCCTGGATGCAGAATGTCAGGACGCAAGTCACCTGTGTTGATGTTGTGATGAACCCTTGCGGATCCAACATGGTCTTTTAGCGAATTTTCTTGCGGGGCGTTCTCAGGATGAGGAGGGGGAAGACGTGGGGTGTGTCTACGGATCCCCCCTAAAAAGGGGAGGGCGTCGCAGAAATCTGTGATAGGGGCTCCGCCACCCCCCGGTCGCGGAAACCCCGTGCTCCTAACGCCGTCAAAAAGGTCAGGACCTCTAAGCCTGGGCCCCTTTTTTGAGCAAGCCCCTTTATTTACCCCGGATGTCATATGCCGCCTATGCCGTAAAAGCATAAGTAGAGGCAAAATTTTAGGTTTTTTAACCCCCCACCAAAATTCTAGTCCATGAGGAATGCATGGGTTTAAATGGAGGCAAATTGGCCAAAAAAAAGGCCCCGACCCACGCCGGGCCTCCCAACCCTGTCACACCCTCTGTCTCCCCTCCTCCTCCGCCACCCCCAAACGTTCCTCAGCTACCCATGTCTTTTAGAGTCATGATCAGGGATCAGTTCCGTTTTCAGCCCCCCCGTCCCCCGGGAGAAACCATCAGAAAACCACCAGGGGGACCCACCCAAACCCCTTCTCCTTCCCCCAGTTTGACGCCTGCACCCCTAAAGCGGCCAGTCTAGCAGCCAGCCTTTGTCTTCCGGGTTTTGGGGAAAGCAGAAAAAAAAACACTTTAACCCAAACCACCCCAAAAGAAAAAAGCCTGAATGCCCGGCATTGCTAGGTTTTTGGGCTTGGAAATGTTGCCTTTCCTTTCTGGGGGGACACAGATGGGTTCCCCCCACGTCAGGGGCCCTTGCCTCCCTTTCCAACCCCAGATGCCCGAGCGGGCTTTTTTCTTTGCCAAAAAAAGGGCCGTCCCTGCCCTGGGCCAGCCACTGCATTTAAAATTTAAAGCGCGTTGTTTGCATCTTTTGGCCGGAAAAGTCATTGCCCACCGATACAGGGAAACTAGAAAGGGCACGGCCAAGGCCGTTTATATTTGGACATTTTAAACTGGGTGAGCTGGGTGGAGGGCTTGGGGGTGCGGTGGCCCCTCAGGCTCGGCGACGCTCTTAAAAAACCGCGGGGAGGGGTGCAGGGCTTTTCACCCAAGGCCCTCGGGGTGGCACCCAAGTTTGCCCCAAAAAGAATAGCCAGGCCTTTGTTAAAATTTTAATCTTTTCTTGGAGACCGCCCACACCCCAGGTAGGAGTTTGGTGGAGGGGTTCTACGCAACGGGGAACCGGAGCCCCTTTTTGGCTGGGTGACAAGGCCTTGTCCCGGGGGAAAGGGGGTTGTGCAAAGTAAGGGGCAAATCTGCTGGCCCCCCTTAAGGGCCCGGTAGGTGGAGCACCCCCTTTTCCCTGGCCCGGTCTGAACCGGGTGTCCAGAAATTTCAAAAGGGCTACCCGGATTGATGGACCTGTGGGAAGGCTCGAAGTCTGAGTTGCATTTCCGCCTTTTTGGACCCCTCCCTTTCCGTTCCGCCTGGTGGTTGAAAGCGTAGTTTTCGGAACCCCCCCGTAAAACCGTTTTCATTGTTGATGTGGAAAACTGGAATTCCCCCCTCCAAAATGCCCAGCGATTGGGGGCCCAGCAGCGCCAATTTGTCCCTTCCGTCGAAGTGACACATGGTGACAAGCAGCGTTGCGGCCCTTTCGGGGGGGTGTTGGGGCCACCGGGGAGTGGAGGAAGGTAAAAAAAGCTTTTGCACCACCCCTTCCCGGTTTTGAAGAAGCCACCAAAAATTGTAAAGTGGGGGGAACGAATGCCCTTGCCCCGGTGAGCATTGTGGTGTCTTATTTTTTGGGAACGATCGTTGGACATCTGAAAACAAACGGGCCCCCCGAGCGACGGGGGAGGAGACGGCCACTGCGGACATGGAGCCTTTCTCTCTGTAAAATCCAAAAGGGCCCCCCGACTTTTTCTAAATTTTTAAACGGTCTTAAATTAGGAGGGGTTTTGGGGGGTCCAGGGCATTTGAAGGGGCGCACCAGCTTCAGGGTGATCATCTCGGAAAAGTAGGGCTGTGTTTGAAGCTGTGCCGGGGAAGTGGAGGGGGAAAGGGGGTTGGAGGTTTCCTAGACCCCCAAACTTTTTCGAGTTTTTTCCCTTTGGGAAAAAGGGGTTTGGGGAAAAATTTTGAGGCGGAGGGGAAGTTGAGGGTTTCCCTTTTTGCAAAGTGCCCCTTTCGACCCCGAGGTTTGGGGAAACCCAAAGGCTTCCATCCTACATGGAGTTTTTGGAGGCTCCATTTCTCCCCAAAACATGATCCTCACATTAAGGCCCTTTAAAAATGAACAAACAGTTTTACGGGGTTTTCCCAAACCCCCCTGGTCCCCGGAAACAAAACAAAAAATCACCCTTTTCCCTTTTCCCCCACCAAATAGGAGAAAAATGAGGAAATGGAGCCCTTGTTTTTTTTTGATCAAGGGAGAAACCGGGTTGGTTGCTTCACTGACCCTAAAAATGGTCCCCGGGGGGAAAACTTCAGCGCGTGACGCTTTACAGTGAAGTGGGCCATAGCAGGCAGCAAAGGCGGGAAGGGGGTTTAAAAGCCTAATGGGGGCCTCTGGCAATCTTTATTTACCACCCCCCAAAACGCTTTCCCAAGGGCGGGGCCCACAAACCCAACCCACACAGAACCAGTTAAAAATGGGTGGTTTGCACGACTATTGCCGTTTTAAAACACCGAGGGGTTTTTGTAGGGTTTTCCCGGGGACCCCATTAGATTTCGGGGTTATCCAAATGGAGGGAAGGGCCCGGGAGCTCGCCCCCTCCCACACCTTTAGGGGGGGGTTTTTTCCGGGCCCACCCAGCCGCTGTCATATCTATGGGGCCCTTTTCAGCCAGCTGGGGGGAGTCATTCCCAGCAAACCAATTCCGGCATTCCACAGATAATGGGGACGTTTGACTTTCACAAGATGAATCGGGCATGGATCTCTATAATGTTGGGGCCCCCAAATTCCCGAGGTCACCGATTAGTTGCGGTCTACTTACTTTCCTTTTTCAAACAGAAATGGTCCTCTTGAAAAATTTTTTTTAAAATGATTTATTTCTTACTGCAATTTTTATTCTCTTTTCCCAACAGGTTATTTTTCTTTGGGTTTTTCTTTTGAGGAGACTGTAAAAGACCCGCAAGGGGTTTTTTATGGGCAAAAACCCCTTTTTCCATTTACTCACTTTATCTTTAGAAGTTTTTTGCATTGGCACTGGTTTTGAGGTCTTTGGGTGAGGGTACAGCTATAATTTTTGGTCCCTTTGGAACAGAAATGTGTTTCTAAGTGCAATTTTTCCCTCCAATTTTTAAAAAGTGGGGTGGGGGAAGTCATTTTAGTATTTTTTGGGGGGTTTTTGCTGTTTAGTACAGCAATAAATCATTGGGCCTTTTGGGAAAGAAATGTGGGGGTTTTAAATGGCATTTCTCCCCCCAAAATTTTTAACAGTGGGTGAGAAATATTTTTATAAATTTTTTTTTGGGCATGTGCTTTGAAAAAAGCAGAAAACTACAGGTTCCCCATTCTAAAAAAAAATTTTTTCTAACAGACATTTGTTCTTCACAAAATTTTCAAAAAATGGCTTAAAAGGGGCATGTTTTTTTTTTTAATTTTTGGGGGCATTTTGCTTACATTTAGCTTACTTCAGGTCCTAATTTATAAAAAAAAAAGTTGTTTCTAAAAACATTTGTTCTTCCAAAATTTTCCAAAATGGTCAAAGGGGGTGCTTTGAATTTTTGGGGGGATTTTGCTGGGGACAGAGCTAAAGGACAGAGCTTAAATAATTAAAAATAAAAAATTTTTGTTTCTAAAAAGACAAATTTTTTCCAAAAATTTTCAAGAGTGGCTCAAGGGTGATTTGGGGCTGGGCAGAAACAGGAATGGTAGGACACTGTTAATGGGGCACATTTTGCAAAATGACTTTTTTTGCCCCCATCTTTTTTAAATAGCTAGCAATACCTGTATTGAGGGGAAAAACCCCTTTAAAATTTAATTAAAAAAGAGAAAAAAAGAATTTGGGGGGATTCCCTTCCTATTTTAAAAATGTGTTTTTTTTAGAAAAAAACTAAATTAAAAAAAATTGCAGTTTTCAAAATAGTGGTAAAAAAAAATTCCTTCTTTGAATTTTAAAGGGAGGTACAGGAAAGGGCTTTTACCAGATGTAGGTTATTCAGAGGAATGGAGTATGGAGCCAAAGGACAGGGGAACAAAGAAAGAGACAATTTTCCCAGCACGTTTGGGAGTAAAAAGGGGAAAAAAGGGAAAACCCAAGAAAAAAGGGCACCTGGGGGGGAAGGAGCGGGTTTAACCCCCCAGTAAATTTTCCCCCGTGGAAGTCAAAGGGCCGCACTTTTTTTTTTTTACGGAGGGGCAAAACGCAACCAGGGGCTTGACTGTGTATGAGGAAGGTGGAAGGGTTTTCCTCACATTCCGCTTTTCCCCACTCTGCTGCGCACGACTGTTTTTTGTTTTCTGCGTCCTAAGGGCATTTTTTTTCCGTGTTTAAATAGATGGGCGGACGCCAGCCTGGGCCTTTTTCACCGCAACCCCCCTGTAAATCCCGCCCTGGGGCTGAACCTTTGGGGTTAATATATGGGGCAGAGTTGCCTGGGGGTTTTCCCCCGCCCCCCCACGGTTTAAATCTGGCCCTGGTTGGGGACCTCCCATGTTTAAAAAAGATGGCTGCCCGGAAACACTGGCTCTCACCGGGTTTGGGGGAATTTAGGAGAGCTTCAAAAAAAAAAATTTTTCTTTAAAAAACCCTATTTTGGAAAAAAAGGGGGATTTCTGTGAGGTTAAGTAGTGTCAAAAAGGGCCCCCGGGCGGACAAAATTGCCCCAATTTGAGGCTTAACATTTTCGGGGCTGGAAATCAATTAAAGGGGGGGCGCATATTTGATTTTTCCCCGGGGGTCTGTCCCTAATCCTGGGGAAAAAAGGGGTTTGGAGGAAAAAAAGGAAAAAACCCTTTTAATTGATTTGGGTGAATCACTTTTCAGGGAAACCAGGGGGAAATGTTTCTCAACTAAGAAGTGTTTTTGGGGGTGATTAGGAATTTTTATTATTATGGGGGGGTGTGGGGCAATTAAAAACATCTAACGTGTAAAAAATACCTTTTAAAAAAAGCAGGGAGGGGTGTATGTTTTTTGTTATCACACTTGAAAAAAAAAAAAAATAAAGATAATAATTTTAAAACCAATTTTTAAAAAAACTTTTCCCCAAATTAAAAATTCCCTTTTAAACAAAAAGTCAGTTACCAAAAAATATACTAAATGAACAGTCCAAAATTTTTACAAAAAAGCATAGTGCCCCCTTTGTGATTGGGGTCAAAAAATGGTTTCAGGGGTATTCTGCGGTTTCAGGAAAATTTTAGTCAAGGTAGTAAAAAAAAAAAGGTGGTTCAAAAGATCCTTTTCCCCGCCTTTTTAATTGGGGGCCTTTATTTCAGGTTTGGGGCTCTTTCTGGGGGCCAGGAAGTATAGGGAATTTTCCCGTGAAACAAAAAAAGGTGGTTGGGAAAAATCCTTTTTCCGGCAAATTTTTAAATGTGGGGGGTTTCAGGTTTGGGGCTCCATGCTGTGGCCCCCGGGGGAAAAGGTAAAAGTCAATTTTCCCCCGTGAAACTAAAATGGGGTTGAAAAACTCCTTTTTCCCAACCCCCCTTTTTTTTTTTTTTTTGGGGGTCATGAGGTTGCGGGCTCTTTTTTCTGTGGCCCCAGGAAGGGATTGTCCCATGTCCAGTGAAACTTTAAAAAGGTGGGTTGGGGAAAGCTCCTTTTTTTTTTTTCCGGCAAATTTTTTAAATCTTGGGGCTCATTTTCAGGTTTTGGGGGTCATGTTTTTTGGGCCAGGAAGGTATAGTCAATTGGGCCAGTTAAAAATAAAAATGGGTTTGGGTTTAAAAGGGCTCCTTTTTCCGGGGACTTTTTAATTGTGGGTTTTAAAACAGGTTTAAAAGGTAAAACTGTTTGGGACAGAAAAAGGTATAGTTAATGTCCCGTTCAACTAAAATGGTGGGTTTTAAAGGGCTCCTTTTCCCTGCATTTTTAATCTTGGGGGGTGGTTTGGGGCAAGGGGCCCGGTTTAATGGTTTAATAAAATGGCGGACCAGGGAACCAAAAAATATTAGGGGGTTTAATTGTCCAGTTTCAACTAAAATGGTGGTTCAAAGGAAATCCTTTTCCCGGGATTTTTTTAAATTTTTGGGGGGCAGGGCAGGGTTTTAAAGGTCATCCCGTGGTTTCAGAAAGGTATAGTCAATGTCCTTTAACCCAAAATTTGGGGTTGAAAAACTTTCCCTTTTTCCCGCACTTTTTAATCTGTTTGGGGCAGACAAGTGTAATGGTCTACTGCGGTTCAGGACAGATATAGTTAATTTCCAGGTTTTAACTAAAATGGTGGTTGAAAGGGTCCTTTTTCTTTAAATTTTTTAATCGTGGGTAAAAAAGGGGGTTTTAAAGGTCATATTTTTGGTCAAACAATATAGTCAAGTCCCGTTCAACCCAAAATGGGGGTTGAAGACTCCTTTTTCCCGCCCTTTTTTAATCTTTTGGGGGCAGACGGTTTAATGGTTTAATTTTCTGCCCGGGCAGGGGCAGTTATTAGTTAATGGGCCAGTTCAACTAAAATGTTGGGTTTAAAGGACCCCCTTTTTTTCCCGGGACTTTTTTTAAAATTTTTTTTTTTTTTTTTGGGGGTCATTGTAGGTTTGGGGGTCATGGGTCCTTTTCAGGGGGCAGGGATATTCAATGTCCAGTTCAAGTAAAAAAAATGGGGTTTAAAACATAACCTGTCCGGTCCGGCCAGTTCCTGTCTTACGCTGCGGCCCCTGCCCGCGAAAAAACCCCCAGTCGTACCTATGTTCCCATCGCAGAACTGGGTTTCCCATTGCAGTGTCGTGTAAGTGCTCCTGAAACCGCTGCTTATCACCTGTGATTGCTGTGCGGTTTCTCTTGCTTTGGGCCCTGTGGTCCTCCATTTGCTGCTTGCCCTATTCCCTTTTTGCTCTATAGGGGCGGCGGCCCCCTCTTTCCCCTTCCCCTTTTTCCCCCCAGTGTTTAGCGGGGTTGGGCTTTTCCCCTGCCAAAACCCCTTAAAATGTGGGGGTTTTTTTAACCTGCCTTTTTTCCCCCACACTCCCTGCCTGATCCTTGTTGTGTCAAGGGTTTTCCTTGGCTGTTGTTTGGTTGTTTGTGTATTGTTTTTGTTTGGGGTCCTTGTTGGTATCCTTTTGGGTTTGGGTTAAATTCTCCAGTTGTTTTCCCCTGTGTCTGTCTGCATTTGTCTGTGAAATTCCTTTTCCTTTTTGATGTCTTAGTTCCTGGGTTGACTGCATGTCCCAGTTTTTCCAAAGTCTGTGTTTTCCTTGCCTGTTCTCTGCCCCGTTTTTTGTGCCCTGGGTCCATGCCCGGGTTTCCTTGCCTGAGTTCTAGCCCCTTTGTTTATCATTTTTCTGGTTGTTGGGTTTTTAGTCAGTTTTATGTTTTGTACCTGGTTTGTTTTTAAACTTTTTTGGGTTTGGGGATCCGTTTAGTCCGGGTTGGGCTGTTTGTTCTGTACCCCGCACATATTTACTTTCTTGTCGTTTTGTTCTGTTCTTATTTTGTTGGTGCCTGCTTTGGCCCCTTCTGGCCTTTCTGGTCAGCTTTCCACTGCCCGGGGTGCTTTTGAGGGGGGGAAATGGGGGCTGTTGGGGTCAGTCAACCCTTTCCCCCAAAAGGGTCCTTTTGAAAATGCCCCCTGCCCGATGGCCACTTAGTTTTCGCCCCCTCGGGGGCAAGGCCCCGGGAGTGGGTCAATGGGTCCACTTTCCCCCTTTCCCCCATCACCCGTTACAGTGGTCAGGCCATGGATCCGGAGACATTTTTTCCCTCTGTTTTTTTGGGGGTGTGCAGGTCTAGTTTCTGGCGTCTTTTTTATGTGTGGGGGGAGTGTTTGTTTTTTTTTGGGAGGGGCTTTTGGTGTTTGGGAAAACTTTCTGGCACCCACCCGGTTCTGAGTCCCCGTGGGGGTTACGGTTTTCGCCCTGGAAAACCTTCTGGAAGTTTCCCCCTGGCTTACGGGGCCTTTTGCCCTGAGCCTTCTTTTAAAGGGGCCCCGTGGCTTACCCGGGCTCGCCCCGAAACCTTTTTGAGTCCCCGTGTTCCCGGGCCCCCGCCCTGAGCCTTTTTGAGTCCCCGGGGGCTTACGGTCTTTGCCCTTGAGGGCCCTTCCCGAAGGTTTCCCCCTGGTTACCCGGGTTTGGCCCCGAGCCCCTTTGAGTCCCCAGGTTGGGGCCTTTACCCCTCTTCGGTCTCGCCTGAGCCTTCTGGGGTCCCCCGTGGGGGTTAAAAGGGCTCGCCAAATGAGCCTTTTGAAATTTCCCCTGGCCCTTTCGGGGGGGTTTGCCCCGAGCCTTTTGAGTCCCCCCTGGCTTTTGGTCTCGCCCCGCCCCTGGGGCCCCTTTTGTGCCCCTGTGGGCTTTCTCCCGCCCTGGGTTTCCCCCCCCCCTTTTGCCTAGTGCCCCCTTTGTTCCTCCTGTTTCACCCCCATTTCCCCAGGTATTTCCCCCGGTATGGTGTGCAGCCCGTAGTTTGGGGTTTTGGGGTTCCCCCGGATTTGTTTCAGTTCCCCTTTAAATGGTGGAATTTTCCCCTTTTGTGGGTTTGGGGGAGGAGGGGGGGGGCTTAAGGGGGGAGGGGGGACCCCTGTCCTTCCGGTCCGGAACCCCTTCTTTTTCCTTGGTAGGGGCTTCCCATAAAGGGGGGGGCCGGGCGACTACCCTTCTCTTTTTTTTTTGTTTTTTTCCCCTTCCTTTATTTTCCCCAAACCCCGTGTGAGCGGGGTTGGGCTTCCTTTTGCCAATCCCCCTTTCCCCCTGTGGGTTTATAAAACCCGCTTTTTTCCCCACACTCCTGGCCCGATCCTTGTTGTGGATGTTTTCTTGGCCTTTCCCCAAAAAACTCTGGGAAAATTTCCCCTTGCCCGGTTTGGCCCCCTAGTTAGCCCCCTCGGAGCAAGCCCGGCCCGTGGTCCAGTGGGTCCACTACCCGCTCTACCCGCTCATCCGTTACACTGCCTTCTGGCACTTTTTAATTTGTGGGTCATGCAGGTTTAAGGGTAATGCTGTGGTGCAAGACAGGGATAGTGAATGGTACTGTGAGTTTTTTTCTGTGCTTTTATAACCTAAGTGTGTTGCCTAAGATGTAGACGTATCATTTGACTGTTGTGGATGTTAATTCCAGCTTCTCCATCCCTGTTTGGGTGTAAGAATGAAGGTGTTGTTCCTCTCCCATAGACTTTAATGGTCATCGGCGATAATCTATTATCAACTATCGGATATCTTATTGATTATTGCCGATATCGACTATCGACCCGATGACGATAGTCAACGTAATCGCTCATCACTAGTTATAAACTGTAATTGCGAAAAGTTTTATCTTTTCTGATTTGTTGAAACAGAGTATAAATAAAGTTGTGCTTGTTTAGATTATATCTCAAATTTCCACCACTTCTTTTAACGGCACTTGACTAATAACTTTTGGCTGGGGACCTAGTGGAAGCCCTTCCCTTAATGATATTGCCAGTTATGTATTTTTCAATACACCTTAAAGGTGTTTCCTCTGTATCTTTTAACATGTAGGATAAAGTAAATGAAGACTATTACCAAATATATTGCTGTTTTGATTTTGTTTTGTTCAGGATATAAAGGAGATCTTATCTACTGCTGGTATACACAAGTTTCTCTTGATTATCCATCACCTATTTCTGCTCTTTATCTTATCTTATAGCTCAAGCTGCCCTCTTCGACCATGATGAGTCATTCCATGCTGAGTCCTATCTTAGAAGGGGGAAAAACCTCTCCTTGGGAAAAAATAAATTCCTCGGTGTGAGGATTTACTTGCCTTTCAGACCTCACTGACTGATTTGCATAAAGCAAAGGCTTATGGGGAAAGAGCTGAGGAGCTCCACAGCGCACTCTATTGGATGTAGTTATCCTCAAATCACATGTAGCTCACAGGAGACTTACAATGTGAAAGGGATTTGAGCCAGTGAAGTTCATCTGCAGACAGCTGTTTCGGGGCATTTGCCCTTCATCAGTGCAGCGAAGAACTTACTGGTTGGCTGTTTGTGATACAGTGGTAGTTCCTACCATTTTCAGCGTAGACTGGTCTTTAGCAGAGGCTTCTGCTACTGCACTCACTTCTTTCATGGTTTGCACGTTCCACAGCACAGGAGGCCACCAGTGACGGTCCAAGTCCTGCACTAGTTATCTATCTTATGTACTGGAGCTGGTTTATTTCAGTAAATGACAATGTTTAACTTTTAATGCTCTGCAGCTTTGTGCACTACAGAATATAAACCTCTTTCACTCATGTTACTGTAGCAGGATCGGGTAGGAATAGCAGAGCTGATATGCCAATCTCTACTCCTGCCCATAGCCTGACCAGGATGTGTGGCTCTGTGAAACAGCGTGGTGAAGACACTATGTTAAGTAAGGAATCTAGAGGTAGCTTTTTAAATTAATCTTAAGAATTAAATGTGATTAGATCCTCATTAAAGTTCCACAGCTAAAGAGAACCAAGTCGATCAAAAAGCTTACAGAACAACGCATGAATTTATTGATCACATTATCTAGTTTGAACTATTTTTGCTGGAATAGAGTTCTGAAAATCTGTGGTTTCAGGAACATTGGTGAACAATTTAAGTAGTGATGACTTCCAAATCAAATATTTGTAGTTACTACTGAACTTGCACATTGGCATGGAGGAATTTTGACTTATTGACTCTAACGGAACTATTCACGGCATAAATATTGGAAAACTTTCCCGTAGGAATATAATTCTTCCTGCCTCAACATTTCTATTGGAATATAGCCTGGTTTAGCTTAAAGCTTATGGACTTTTCAAATTCCTCCACAGCATTTCTATTGGACCATGTTCTGGACTTTCAGTTTAGGTATAGCCAAAGACTCACTGCCACAATATTTCTATTGGAACATGGCCTGGTGTAGCTAGAAGCTCATGGACCCTTCAGAAACTGATAAGATTTTAAGCATGGCTAAAGGGTCATTGCCTCTGTGTAAAAGTTCCAATTGGGTTCACCCCAATTGAACCTTATTTCAAGCTTATTTTACAAATAAATGATTCATAATGATCAGGCTTAGTCACTTACATTGACTTAGTAGCACCTTCTATCTTTATAATCGTCTACCTACCTTTTTGTGCTTCCTTAGTCCTTTGGCCTTATTGCATGAAAAGTGGATTGAATTATTCTTTCGACTGCTATAGCTACCCAGTTGGTTTTATGTATGCCATTTAGAGTTTGGAGGCCATATGGAGACAACATAAAGTCATCACTTTGTGTGCTGCCATATGGTGTTCAGGTGTCGTTTTATGTAGATACTTTTCCTAAAGTCATATTAGGTATAACATTGATGGCATACAATAAGACCCCGTGGAAGTCTATGTTCACTTTATTAATGCTTTATACCAGTTGAAGCTTGCGTGCATATGCTCGAAGCCTCATTTATTCCAATTTTCGTTCCTAATTTTCCTTTGCGAAGAGAATATTTCTATGTATGTTCACAATTTTCTATGGAGAACTAGAAATGCCCCTTTGCAAACTTTCTCCTTAATAGTTTTTTTTTTAAAAGACATTTAATGGAGCCAGGAACATTTTATTTGTTTTCAAATGGAGTCTAACCCTCTATGTCAATGAATGCAGAGTTAAAGCTCCATATATCATCTAAAAGTAAACAAGTAATTAATGGGGTTGTCTCACTACATTGATTCATCGCACCTCAGTCCTGTTATCTTGGTTTCATTTTTAATTCAGGGGCATGTTTACTGGCTTCCACTAGGCTGCAGTAGAAGCCATGTCTGTAACTATAGCAACCAGTGCTGGCAGCTTATCAGGAGAGACTGAACAGGTCTGTAGCTATAGTGACCTGAGGAGCTGATGCAGCCCATACAAGAGGGGATATCTCGGAATAGGTAGGTCACTGTTAATGGACACATATTGCAAAGTGACTTGTTTTTGTGAGATCTTTAACATAAAAAGCAATCCTTTTAGTGAGACAACCCCATTATGATATGTAACAATGTAGGGGTGTTCCCATTTCAGACAGCTATGGTAATCAATAGGATATGCCATAAATATCTAAACGATGTCGGGTCCACCAATTTTGAGAACATGCCCTCAAAAATCTTTGTGCAGAATGGAGAGGAGGTTTGTTAATGTTCTGTTCTCAAAACTTGAATTTATTATTATCATTATTTATTTTTGATGGCCATTATTTCCAAGGCGCTGTACAACCAACAAGATTTTAATACATAACATGAAACCATGACAAATACAATATTAGCACTAAGTAACACACTCATATAGAAGGAAAGAGGACACTGGCTGCTAGGGCTTTCAATTTACAATGAAGGAGAAAGGAGATATTTGTATGGTGGTGTAGTGGCACTATGGATATTGTAAATTTTAGGCTCCTAAAGAGATGGAATTTCACGTCAATTTTAAAAGTTCTAAAGGTAAAGTAGAGTCTGATGTGTTTTGGCATTGAGGTCCAAAGTATAGTGAAATCACTATAAAAATCTGGGAGACGGCTATGTGAGGAACAGAGAAGAGGAGAGCAGAGAAGGGTGTCCTGAATGGATATTGGGTAACGGGAGATATCTGGAGAGAGGTATTGGTAAGGTGGTCAGGTTATGGAGAGCCTTGTATGCTATGGTTAGTAACTTGAACTGAATACGCTGGGCCAGTGAAGGGTAGAGGGTAGAGGCAGAGGAGTAGCGAGGACAGAGGAGGATCAGCCAGGCAGTAGAGTTAAGGATGGTTTAAAGAGGAGCAAGATTGCTGGACAGTAGGTCACAAAGAAAAATATTGTAGTAATCTAGGTGGGAATTGGTGAGGGAAAGTCAAGGTCAAGAAAGAAGCAAATTCAGTCATTTTTTTTTGTGGATGCGGCAGGAGGTGATTGGGGCTTGGATGTGTGGTTTGAAAGATAGGGCAGTGTCAAAAGATATCCCAAGGCAGTGGACTTGTGGTATTGGGGAGAGCATGGAACCATTGACCATGATATATAGATCTGATGTAGAGGTTGAACAAGATGGAGGACTAAACAGAATGGATATTACCAAGCAAGTGTGACTTCCCCTCAATTCTGCACAGAGACTTTCAGAGGCCCATTCTCAGGATAGGTGCAGGGACCAGAGTTACATCCTGCACCAATTACACAATTATGGCAAATTCTATCGATATTCCATAAATGTGTGACATGGAAACACCTCTTAATATCTATTTTCTTAGGTTTTACTCTATACTGATACCTTACATATAACTATTGACCATCCTATAACTAAAAATAATTAAATAAATCATTGCAGTCACGCTCTCGCTTCTTCCTGACAGCGTTATGTATTCAGAGACTGCTTTAAATTCAATCCTTGATTGATATTGCCCTTTCAGCAATGACTTCACTGTGTATTTTTTTTGAAAAGGTTTATTGTAGAAAATGTCAAAACTCTCTGAATTTGATGAGTGCCATTTTCTCACCTGCCCAGGTTTTGTAATTTAAGTGCAAGCTGCCAAATTGCCTAACAGTGAGAACTGGGAAATGGCAAAATATCAGATTTGAACAAAATTAATTTATTGCAGTATCGATGATAAAACAAGCCGCCAGGTGCACAAATGCTGATATGTTTTGCTCTTTTAACTATATATTTTTTAAAGATTATGTGGCCCTTAGATTGGTATTTAATTTTAAATCACAATTCCCGAGTGCTGAACATATGAATAAAGGGTTAACGTACATAAGACAGAAAAAAAGGACAACAAGTGGACTCATACAGAAAGAGAGAGAACCCTGCCTGCAAGGGCTTGCAATCTACAAGATGAACTGAGATGGAATTTAGCAGGGACATAGAAGGAAGTGGGCACATCTCCAATGTGCCTCAGCTGTAAGAGATGAGATGGTCCTGAAATCTGCCACTTGTGCCCTTTGTCCAACAGCTGAGACATCATTAAGACACACAAGTCTGTAGGCACATAGCCGTAAAATAGCTCTGTGTAAACTCCAACTTTACATCTCCGGCCCAGACATTAACTCTCTACTGTCCAAGATTCCAGATCGTCCATATCCTCCTCCTTCTCCTCCCGTCTCCCAAGATTTACTATAGAGAAAACTGAATTCATTATCATTCCACCTTTCCACTCCATCCCTCCACCTGATTTCTCTATCATACTCAATGGCTCTACACTCTCACCGGTCCCGCAAGTCCGTTGCCTTGGGATAACCCTTGACTCTGCTTTGTCTTTCAAACCACATATCCAAACAGTTACCTTGGCCTGTCGCCTCCACCAGAAAAATATTTCACGAATCCGCTCATTCCTTAATACTGACACTCCAAAAATTCTTGTCCATGCCCTTGTTATTTCCCGCCTTGACTACTGCAACATCCTTCTCTGTGGCCTCCTGTTTTCCAGTCTTGCTCCCCTTCAATCCATCCTCACCTCTGCTGCCCGTCTTATTCACCTCTCTCCTCGCTACTCCTCTGCCTCTCCCCTCTGCCAATCCCTGCACTGGCCGCCCATTGCCCAGTGAATCCAGTTCAAGTTACTATCCATGACCTACAAGGCTCTCCATAACCTCTCCCCTCCATACACCTCTGCCTTAATCTCCAGACACCTCCCCACACGCAATCTCCACTCCTCACAGGACCTTGTTCTCTGCTCTCCTCTTATCAGCTGCTCACACAACCGCCTCCAAGACTTCTCTCGTGCTTCCCCCACACTCTGGCACTCACTGCCCCAACACATCAGACTCTCCTCCACTTTGTCCAGCTTCAAAAGCAAATTGAAAACCCATCTCTTAAGGATTGCCTATAACCTAACCTACCCTGCTGCCACTGTACTACCCCACAAACACATCTGCCCCTCACCTTCTGTCTCTTTCCCCCTTCCTTGTAGATTGTAAGCCTTCACAGGCAGGGTTCTTTTTCCTTCTGTACCTGTTGTTAGTCCCAGATTGTCACTATTGTACTTGTTTGACTTATGTTATGTATGTAACCCCCTGACTGTACAGTGCCCGGGAATCAATGGTGCTATAAAATAAATAATAATAATAATAATAATAATAATTAATAATAAGTTGTACAGGGCCGTGATATGTGTGTGGGACCAAAAGTGTAGCTTTGTAGGTCTTTAGTTTCATGCAACAATAAACAGAGATTTTCCATAGTACAAAAGCAAAAAAGCAGCACTGCCAAATATATAAAAAAAGAAATGTTTAAGAATCACCCAAGTCAGTACATGCTATGTTTCAGCTGCTCTATGGAACATTTCCAAGCTTGAGCAGTGGAGGCTCTAGTGGTTGGACCCCAGTGATCATTTCATACATTTATACAGCACAGGTTTTAGAAGGTCGCTACCCTTGTGCTAGCTTTTTGAGGAAGCGGTTGTCTGAAGCCATGGTCATAGCAATCCATATGGCTCCCACGGTGATTGCACACAATGCTACATTATATTGTAATTATATCAGATCCAAGGCTAACAGATAAACAAAGCAATAACAATCTCACAAATTCAAAGTGGACTTGGTTACATCCTCATTCCTGCAGAGCATTTTTCATTTCTTACTAATGATTTTATATCATCGTAGATGAAGGACATCAATTCACTTTATATTACATAGACTCATTATCTGAAAAACCTCTGCACTCAGGGACCTCTTAGCTTAAACAACCAGCTACAGTGTATTATGTAAAACAATATTCTAGTGAATATGTATCCCATTATCAGTGTTAGATTAGGGTAACTTGGCCCCATCATGGGCAATGGAAAGAGAGTACACCTCACAACTGTAGACAACTGGTTCCAGATAGTTATGTTTCCATGTATGTTTATACTGTATCATGACCCATCAAAAAATCAAAAATAGTTTCTCCTCCAAAGTCAGCTTCAGAAAGGGTTATGTGGTGTAGACTTCTGCTGTCTCTGCTGCACACCATGGGTGCTGGTATGGATATGGGTTGGGACATGTAACATAGGTGGATCCTGTAGTTCTCTCATCTGACCTTAGTGTAAGCCGTATTTTTTTGTTGAAAAAACTTGGAACCGAAATTACAGCAGAAATTCTAGGCTGACCCTACTAAAAATTTTCATTTCTTTATGTCATGCTTTCAGCCCAATTCAGTGCCTCAATCTACATGTGGGATGGATTCCACGTGGAATAAATGCAGATTTTACACCAAGACATGGCATGTCACTTTTATTTTTTGGACATGTGTATTATGTCGGTAAGAACATCAACAAACAGCAGTTCTTCCATATTACTTTGTGTATTATTCGCGTATTTTAAGATAGGAAGAGTTCATTCCTGCCCATATATTCTTTTATTTGTATAATTTGTGTATACTATATAGATTTTTAGCACAAATTGCCTATATTCTAACACTTAAATGATGATTACTGCATATTTATGTCACTGTTTTTATTGTTTCTTTTTTCGCTTTTACAATTGGAAGTGCTGCAAATTTTTTCTTATTTTATTTTTTTCTTGGGCACAGACTTCAGATTACTTTATGAAAACCCTATAAATGTTGATACCAAAACAGTGTTGAACTGCGATACTTGAGACCCCACCAGTGGAGCTGATTCGTGGGACCCAACAGAGGAGTTGGTTCATTGGTCTGACCAGTAGAGCTGATTCTTGGGGCCCACCAGTGGAGTTGATTCTTGGGGCCCACCAGTGGAGTTGATTCTTGAGGCCAACCAGTGTAGATGTTTCTTAGGGTCCACCAGTGGAGTTGTTTCTTGATGCCCACCAGTGAAGATGATTCTTGGGGCTCACCATCGGAGTTGCTTCTTGAGGCAGACCAGTGGAGTTGATTCTTGAGGCCCACCAGTGAGGATGATTTTTGGGGCCCACCAGTGAAGTTGATTCTTGAAGCCCACCAGTGGAGTTGATTCTTGGGGCCCACCAGTGGAGTTGGTTCTTGAGGCCAACCAGTGTAGATGTTTCTTAGGGTCTACCAGTGGAGTTGTTTCTTGATGCCTACCAGTGAAGATGATTCTTGGGGCCCACCAGTGGAGTTGCTTCTTGAGGCCCACCAGTGGAGTTGATTCTTGGTGCCCACAAGTGAAGTTGATTCGTGAGGCCCACCAGTGGAGTTGATTCTTGAGGCCCACCAGTGGAGTTGATTCTTGGGGCCAACCAGTGTAGATGTTTCTTGGGGTCCACCAGTGGAGTTGTTTCTTGATGCCCACCAGTGGAGTTGCTTCATGAGGCCCCCCAGTGGAGTTGATTCTTGGTGCCTATTGCACAGCTACTGTACAGAACTGCACATGACTCTTTCTTACTGTCCATCTTTCTCTGCCTACCTCCCTGATAAGCAGCCCAAAGCCTGGTATCTTCAGGAGGCCCCCGGGGGTTTCCTCTGCTTTCCTATAGGTGAGTCTGAGCCTGTACTGAAGGTAAACTTCAACCCATTATCCAGAATAAGAACCAATGGTGTGCATGGAAAGGTTCATTTATTTAATTTTTTTTATTCCAAAACCCTGAAGTCAGAATATAATAGTCAAAAATCTACTTAGTCTCTTTCTGCTTTGATAAAGCTTTTTAAAGTTTTTGAAACAGAGGCATACATGCTCCAGAGGATATGGAGCACTCTTGAAAACATATTAGCGGAAGCTTAAAATAGCTGAAATGCAGAAGAAATGTGCACTCTATGTTTATTGTGTAACAGTACATGGAGTAATAGCTGCTCGGAGCATTGACGGCTTCTGTTCTTGCACTTTATCCAGACCTTCCCCGGACTACGATGACAATTAGCTGCCTCTTGGGGTACCAACATTTTCAGGAGAAGGGTTTAGTACGACAAGTTATGAATGTAATTTTGGTATTTTGAGTCATAATCATTCAACATAACGGGAATATCTCAGGATCAGCATTGCTGTTTTCTTGGTGGTTTATGTCTAAACTCAAGTAATATCTTCAATAGGTTTCTCTGTGGGAATCTTAAAACTGTGCTTGAAAGAAATAAAACGTAGCCATAAAATGAAATATAAGATTCACATTTACCAAGAGAATTCTGTGAAGACTTTGTGTCTCTATATGATGCTCTGTGCGGTGCCATAATTTGGAAATTGTCTGCCATAGAAATAATGCTTCTCGTATATATGTATAGAATTGACCTGTACTACAGAGTCTGAGAGAACATATGATCGTAGAGCCATAGAGGTTCATTTTAGCCTTCATAGAAGTCTTTTAGTTCAGTGTTACAGCCCCATACAAACAACTGTTCAACTGAAAGATATGGATTATGATAGAGCTTGACCGATCCAGAGTCCTCCTGACTCAGTGGTGCTACTATTCAGTTTCCATGAAGTCCAAACTCCCCAAGCCAAACAGCTGCCCCCTCAATGTGGGTAACAACCTCCCCAGATTGCCACCTCTTGGAAAGCTAAAATAGACCCATTAACAGAAGTGGGACAATCAGAATGCATCCATTACCCCCAGACCCTGAACTGCACAATGATAGCAATTACATAGAAATCTATTCTTTTTTATAAGTTCTCTTCTCGATAGATATAAAGATACAGGATAGATATGTACATACATATGCAATATAAAATATGAGATGAGTTCATAGATAGAAATGACATACATTGATAGATATAAGATAGATAGATAGATAGATAGATAGATAGATAGATAGATAGATAGATAGATAGATAGATAGATAGATATGATAGATAGATAGATAGATAGAAATAGATAGATAGATGATAAAGGATAGATAGATAGATAGATAAAGATAGATAGAAGAAGAAGAAATAGATAGATAGATAGATAGATAGATAGATTTTGATAGATAGATAGTTTAGATAGATAGATAAGTTTATAAAATTGGATAGGGGTTAGATATATAGATAGATAAATAGATAGATAGATAGATAGATAGATAGATAGATAGATAGATAGATAGATAGATAGATGAGATATGATAGATAGATAGATAGATAAAATAGATAGATTGATAGAGATAGATAGATAGATAGATAGAAGAAAATTTGATAGTAGATGATAGATAGATGTATAGATTGATAGTTAGACGGATAGATAGATAGATAGATAGATAGATAGGCGGATAGATTGATAGATAGATAGATAAATGGAAAAAACTTGCAGCACTCACAAAAGTCTGCCTGTGGATATGGAATAAAGCTCCACTTTTTTCATTTGTTTCCAAACTTTTGTGAGTGCTGCAAATTTTTTATGTATGCATTGACCTGTGAAAGTGGTCTTATGTTTGCTGGCACCCACCTTCATATTGATTATAGGTAGAGCCTCCTATTTTCACTAATATACCGAAGAAAGAAACAAAGAGACAAAGAGAGCGCACAATAGTGAAGTAAGTAATATTAAAATATATAGGAGATAAATAAGCTTCTAACCTGGCTGATTTTTGTGCTAAATATTTTGAGGCCAACTCTCCGTATTAGTTTAAATTTAATTGAATTCACAATCCAGAGGTTCCAGGTAAATGGCTGCCAGCGATCCCTTCCCCGTGTTGGAGCAACAACAGGTTAAATATAGAAAAATCCCCAAAAAAAGTTTAGGGGTTTGCGGCGCATATAACCAATATTTAAAAATACACTTCAGGTTGTATTTGCACGAAGTATTCTGCTTTATTCAGACAAGCGAGGAGAATTTCGTCCACCTGCTACATAAAAATCAAACATACACTCCTACAGCCTTACGCGTTGCACGCCTACACTGGCGCTTCATCAGAGGCATTGTCACTAATAGATAGATAGATGGAAAAGATAGATAGAGAGATAGATAGATAGAAGATAGATAGATAGATGAGATAGACAAGATAGAGAGATAATGTATGAGATAGATAAGAAAATAAAAGATAGATAAATAGAAATAATAAGAAAATATAGATAGAATTTGAAAAAAAAGATGATAGATAGAAGATATAATATGAATAGATAGATAGGGGAAAATTTGATAGAAAGATAGATAGATATAGATAGGATTAGATATGGATAGATAATAGTAAGATAGATAGATAGATAGATATGAGATAGATAGATAGATAGATAGATAGATAGATAGTTTGATAGATAGATATAGATGGGATAGATAGATAGATAGGATAGATAGATAGATAGATAGTTTGAAAAATATAGATAGATAGATATTAGATAGATAGATAGATAGAATGATAGATAGATAGATGATAGATAGATAGATAGATAGATACTTTGCCTGTACATATTAGTGATGTAGTGATGCTTACCTGCTGTTTTTTAGCATTGCTTGTTTGGCCCTAGCTATATCCTATTATCTGACATTTATGACCAATGGCTGAAAGTTAGATCCCTTGTCTAATGTAATCTAAAATCTGTCACCAAGCTTCTTAGAGATGACGGCTTTAGCTCTGTCCATCCACTATGCTTAACCTGGCAGTTCTGCCCTTTGTCCTGAGTTCCCTCACATAGACTGCAGAGATGAACTTTCAAACAATTTGGTGCCTGGTACTAAACTGCAGATACGATACCAACTCAGAGAAAGTATTGTGTTCTTGGCAGCTTTCTTCGACAGATATGATTTAAAAAACACTTTGTTTTTGGCTTCAAGTACATCTCATCAGAGTTCGCATGACTGCATACATCACGCCGTAATTGCCGTATCACTCTGAAAATGAAACATGCATCAAGGATTTAAATTGATGATAATTTAAAAAAGAAATGCAAAAAGCGTCAGTGTTGAGCTTCGCCTATAATAGAGTGCTCTTAACCCATTTAGGTTATTTTGAACCAGGGAGAAGCAGCATATCATCGATGACAGTAATGTCAGAGAGAGGCAGCGCTGCTCAGACCGCCATATTGCTGCCGCCATTATATATGTGCTTTGTTTTATTCCAAAATGCTCCGATGAGGGATAATTGCCACATAAACTACCAAAGTGCATAAATGTAGCTGTACCCAGGAGACATTGTTATCCAAAAGGCACTGCAGGGACTGCATTTATGCCGAGCTGAGGAATCTTTATGGAACTAAAATAGCCCAGCAACTTTGTTATTTATGTTTCATGTTTCAATGGAGGAAAGAATTCCCCCGTATGCAGCAGAGCTGGGCGTGCTGTGACCTATCCGAATTTCAGTGCAGGGTGTATGAGCATTCCTGTACTGAACACATCTCATCTTAGCTCAAAAAATGGTTAAATTGGGAATTTTTTTCTTTTGATTCCACAAAATACTTTATATATTTATATATAAATATCACAAAAAATTGTAGAGAATCTGCATGCTGTACTTGGTAATAGCTTAAAGGGGTGGTCGGATTAATTTTTTTAATTTTATGTCAACCATCATGCCTCCCAAATGTTAGACTTTGGATCTGGGTGGTTGGGAAAAGGAGAAAAATAACGGCGTTGATTTCCAATTCACAATAGTGTAGTTAGCATTGGAGTGGTGAGCCCACTCACATGATGGTGACCACCCATTGTGATACATTAAAGAGGTTTTCCCATGATAATTATTAGATTTTAACACATAGGGAAAGGTAAATGGAGACTATTACCTAATTCATTGCTGTTTTGTTTTTGCTTTGTTCAGGAGCTAAATAACATTTTTTTCTACTGCTAGTGTACACAAGTTTCTCAAGGTTACCGACCACCTCTCCCTGCTCTCTCTTATCTGATTGCTCCAAGCTGCTGACTAACCATGATAAGTCACTCGCTGATGAGTCTTTGCTAGCACAGGGGTTTGTTAAATGGGTTGTCTCACCACAAAGATTGCTTTTTATGTTATCTTTGCAATATGTGTCCATTAACAGTGTCCTACCTATTCCCAGATATTCCCTCTTGTATGGACTGCATCACATCAGCTCCTCAGGTCGCTATAGCTACAGACCTGTTCAATCTATCCTGATAGGCTGTCAGCACTGGTTGCTATAGCTACAGACCTGGCTTCTACTGCAGCCTATTAGAAGCCAGTAAACACGCCCCTGAATTCAAAATGAAACAAAGAAAACAGGACTGGGGTAAGATGGATCAATGTAGTGAGATAACCCCTATAACCTAAGATAAAGATACATTTAAATCCTTAGGGCTCTGTAGTCTTGTGCACTACAAATTATAAAACTCCTGCAATCATGTCAGAGTAACAGGATCAGCTAGAAATGGCAGAGCTGATATGTCATTCAATGCTATAGAACCACCGTGTCCAGTGTGAGTCTGAAGCTGCCTGTGGTTCTGTGAAACAGCATGATAAGACAACCCTTTTAAGGGACTTGCACAAGGTGGTGGTTAATACTATCCCTTTGCACCCAGTGCCCTCAAGGCATGATTAAAATCAATACAGTTTAATACTTTGGAGGAGTGGGTAGATGTAATGCTTTGCTGTCATCATGTCTGCCTGTGCTATGCTGCTTACACTTCAGGACGTAGGCTGGAAGAGGACTTTAGCCTGAAGCGCATCATTTTTCAAGGTGTATGAGGCATTAAAGGGGCATTCTGTTGTTTCTGAAAAAAAGACTTGAAAGGGGGGTACAGCGTCATTACACACAGAGCAACAGTATAGCACTAATTATACATCCTAAACATGTTTCATTATTTTTTTTCTTAATGTTGCTGCCTATGTGCTACTCTGTAGCTCAGTAAGAGTGGGTGTGGCTTCAGCAGCAGCCAACGTGTATAACAGACTAAAGTTCCCATCATGCATTGCTGACATCTATTCCAGGCTTTTTCCTATATGCTCCAGGCTGCTGAAGAGCAGGTTTCCACCACCTTATGCATCTCATGTCATGCCCCTCACTGCTAAGCCCCTTACATTAGTTATTAGTTACATCCCATGCTCCTTCACAGACACACAGCGCACTTTCCTAGTCCTGGAACTGAGCATGCCTGACCAGAAATCTGGAACTGAGCAGGCCTGACCAGAAAGCTGGAACTGAGCATGCCTGACCAGAGAGCAGGAATTGAGCATGCCTGACCAAAAGCAGAACTGACATGCCTGACAAAACGGAACTGAGCATGCCTGACCAGATAGAGGGAACTGAGCATGCCTGACCAGAGAGCAGGAACTGAGCATGTCTGACCGAATGGGAACAGCATGCCTGACCAGAAAAGCTGGAACTTGAGCATGCCTGACCAGAGAGCTTGAACTGAGCATCACTGACCAGAGAGACAGAACTGAGCATGCCTGACCAGAGACCTTGAACTGAGCATGCCTGACCAGAGAGCTGGAACTGAGCATGTCTGACCAGAGAGCTGGAACTGAGCATGCCTGACCATAGAGCTGGAACTGAGCATGCTGCCAAAAGCTGAACAGCATGCAGACCAGAAAGCTGGAACTGAGCATGCCTGACCAGAGAGCAGGAATTGAGAGCAGGAATTGAGCATGCCTGACCAGAAAGCTGGAACTGAGCAGGCCTGACCAGAGAGCTGGAACTGAGCATGCCTGACCAGAGAGCTGGAACTGAGCATGCCTGACAGAGACTTGGAACGAGCAGCCTACCAAAAGCGAACTGAGCATGCCTACCAAAAGCTGGACTGACAGCCTGACCAGAGAGCAGAATTGAGAGCATAATTGAGCATGCCTGACCAGAAAGCTGGAACTGAGCATGCCTGATCAGAAAGCTGGAACTGAGAATGCCTGACCATAGAGCTGGAACTGAGCATGCCTGACCATAGAGCTGGAACTGAGAATGCCTAATCTGAAATCTGGAACTGAACTACAGGTCGTATTCCTTGGCAATAAGCTATAAAAATCTAATTTAGAGCCAGTAGTTGGTAAAAAATAACATGGGAAACTACTGAAAATATTGAATTACTATATATTAAAGAGTCAAGTTTTGTATACTGGAATGCCCCGTTAACGGAGCACTTTGTCTGTGTGGGGAAACAATCATTGTATGGGGACAGTAAGGGACAGTATTTCTGTGTAAGTAAGTAAGGTAGTAAGAGGGCATTATTACTGCATACTCCCCTAACTTTAAGAGATTGCAATGAGGGACTCATTAGGCCACGCCTCCAACCACATCCAAACGTGTGACTTCACACCAAGACACACCTCTAACCACGCGAAATAACATACATGCCAACATTTTCAGGATTACATTGTATCCAATGATGATATATTAAGTTGTTATGTAATATACAGCGAGGAAGCAATCAGATACTTTTTACAGCAAGATTGTTTATTGATGCAAATCTATTCCCAAATGAAAATGAGGGACATTTATAGAACTAATAGGGACAAGGGTTAAAAATAGGGTCTGTCCCTCCAAAATAGGGACACTTGAGAGGTATGTTACTATATGCGGATCTTAACCCTCCTGGACATATGGGTACATCCTAGTGGCTTTAGGGAGCTAATTGCAGCTAACACTCGGTGGTTACACCACAGGATTGTGCTGGAACCATCCCGATCAGGCCACGGCGATATTACGGGCTCCCGATCAGTGAACATGGCAGCTGCCTCCAAAAAGTCTGATCTATTAAAATATAACACTATTTATCCCATATGCTTAAACCATAGAAGAAAAAGAAAATTGTGTTTTTTTTTTGATCATTTCACGTCCCCCAAAAATTTAAATAAATTTAATAAAAAATTCCAAACTTGTAGCAATCAAAAGTACACTTCAGCCCGGAAAAATTTCCCCTCACTCACATCCATAGGTGTGAGTACAAAAAAGTTATTGGTCGCAGAAAATGGCGCCGCGCAAACTTCAAAAATAGAAAATGTTTGACATTTTTTTACGGTACCAAAACATAACAAAAATCATACATGTTTGATATTGGCGGATGCGTATCAACCTGTAACATACAGATAACACATCATTTTTACCGAAGACTGAACGCCGTAAAAGCAAAACACCCACAAACATGGCGCAAGTACTTTTTCACATTTTGCCCCACATTTTGCGGTTTCCCAGTATATTCTATGGTATGATGAATGGCACCATTAGAAAGTTCTTGTCCTGCAAGATAAAAGCCCTCATTTGTCTATGTAGATGGAAAAATAAAAATGTTATTGCTTTTGGAAGGCAAGGAGGAGAAAAATGTCATATTTATTTCTTTGGAGGGGTTAAGGAGTTATGGGGGCACTATTTTTGTAAGGAGGGCGCTAAAGGGACACTATTTGGATAAATGCACATGGGACGAATTTGCTGTGAAAATTTTCTACTGCTAGTCTGCAGCTAAGAAATCTGCAATACATTGTATGAATATTGGAACAAATTTTGATAAATCCGCCATCAAAATTAACATGCTTAGGATATAAAAATCTGCATTGTAACTCAATTTCCACAGCTAAAATTTCTGCCACGTGGGCATGAGATTTGTAAAATCTTATCTCTTTAGCTGGTATTGTAATCTGCTGTGAATTTTCTGTGTGCAAATCCATGAGGAAAATCTATTCCATGTGCATTCACCCTTAGTGTGTGTGTAAGTACAGTAAGGGGGTACTATTACTGTGTTGTGGGGCACTAAGGGGAATTACTAGGACATGTCCCCACTGCACGGGTTTTCGGCCGGTTTTTCAGCTGGTTTGCGGTTTTTCAGACCGCCTGAAAAACCAGCCGAAAATGAGCACAATTGTGCTCTATGGAAAACCGGCGGCGGTCCGGCCGCAAAACATTGAGCAAGCACATTCTTCCATCCGGTTTTCGGACGGAATCTGTGCTTCTCTATGTGAAGGGGGAGGGCTTTTCTCGGCTCATCGCGGAGAAAAGCCGCCTCCCCCCCCCCCCCCCGCGGCCGTGGGGACGGCCGCAAAACAGGACAAATACCGGCCGGCAAACCGGCCGGTATTCGTCCTTTGCCATGGGGATGCACCCTTACGGTAAGGCAAATACGCAGGAGTGTCTCTGTTACTGTGTAGAGGCATGACATAAGCATTTTTTACTGTGTGGGGTACAAAGAGGGTGCTATTATTATGAAGGCCACTATTGCCACCTGGGACACCATCCACTGGCTCTTTTTTTGGAGAGTTTTTATAATTATGAGGTCAAAATCAAGCACATTAATGGGTGAAACAGCAGGATAGTCCTGTGCAATAGCAATGGGAAGCTTATACAGTGGGTGGGGAACAAGGTAGAAGTAGTACTGGAAAAGAAAAGACATCAAAGACTGAGAGAAGTCTTCATGGTGGATGGAGAAGAAAAAGCAAAGTAAATGACTTTAACCAGAGAAGATTTCAACTGTAACTGGTTGAACCTTTACTGTAATCACTAGTATGGTCTGCAGAGCGCCTGTGCACAATTAATTAGGATGTGCCCCAGTAGTTGTAAAGATGCTTCACCTGAGTCAGGGGGGACCACTCCGACTTCAGTCCTGAACTCTTAGCTACGTCTCTGCTGGCGCAGGTGTAATTTAAATGGAAATGGGGAACTATCAACAAACAGACAGCAGCCTGTGACATGACGGATACCTGGGAGTCCAGATCCTGGAAAATTAATCAGGAGCACCACGTTGCATAAAGATCAGACAAGGGGTGAATTAATTCTCTTAATCCATTTGGGTTAAGCTAGAATCATGATCATTTATTCTCTTTCTAGCGATTAATTTCCTTGCTTATCATAAAGTTTTAAGCAGAAGAAGTAGGTGATAAACTCTAGACAGTTAAGGGAGGTCAAACAAGGTAAATACACAGCCCTAGCGGGTCAGAGGCATGGATGGACTCATAAGGTCATGAGTCCCAGGACTGAGACTCAGACTAATACTGGTGCCAAAGGCAAATAAGGTATAAAGGACCTCCCAATGGAAAATTCAGCCCAATCCATACCTCCTTGCGCCCCCTTTTCTTCCTGGCATAAAATGGCGCTTTAGGTGGTCCCCTACCCATCGTCCCAGCCCTGATGATAACACTTACCCATCATCCCAAAAGCTGGATTTGGGGGTCTAATAAAATAAGGTGGTAAAAGGGGCCAGGTAAAAGGTGCAACAGACTTCTTTATAACTCAGCCAAAAACTGGCTGGTGTATTCTGGCTAGATAAGCCTGGTGTATAATGCACAATTGAGTGTTCAGGGCAGTGAGTCATTTTCTCTGGGCTACAACTGTTTATAATAAAGCTGTTGTAGACGGTACAGATAATACCTCGGGTTGATTTTTATTGTGTGCATGGGTGTAGAGAAGTCTGGTAATTCTTCGTCAGCAACATGGTTGTTAATAAAGGAAATTCAAATGAATGGGGCTGAGCTGCCATACTAGACAAAACCCAAGCATAGGTCTGGTGCTGTTTCTAGAAGAAAGCAGCCATGTTTTTCTAATCCCATACAACCCCTTTAACTAGATGCTGAATGCCCCCGGGTGGGGGACATCTAAGGGACCATTCACACACAGAGTTTGACATCACTTCTGTGGTTTCCATCTGGATACTGTAAAAAGTAAATACCCTGACGGATACCATGACATAGCGACTGCAGCCCCATAGAGATAGTCCTATGTGGGCTACGTTTGCTCTTTTTCCCAGCAGTATACACTTTCTTTCCAGGACTAAAAAGTATAGTCTACTACCCTTTTTAGACCTACAGGGAAGGCGTCAGCCTTTTTTCACAGTACCTCTACGGATACCAGAGACGTGGTGTAAAATGTCATTTGAGCACCCCTTACAGAAAAGTTCTCATGACAGGTTGTTCAATGTGTTTGTTTCCTTCTTGAAATTCCAGTAAGCTGACAACACTAATTCTACATAGGGTACGGTATAAAACACTGTACGCTCAGTTTGGATGCTGATCCTTGGCATGGAATCTATGCCCACAATCAGCGTCCAAGCTCGTTGTGTGAATGCCCCCTAACTCTGCACAGCTGTTTTAGTGTGCAGTTGCAGGACTGGAGAGCTGGCTATCAGCTGCAGCCAGGCTCTCCAGGTAGAAGGCAATGATGGTTTATTACCTCCCTTGCCTTCACAATCACTAAATATTCTGCGCTCATTGAGCACTGCATATACATATTAAGGGCTATATTTCCCCTGTATTTGGGGCTAATATATCAACTGCAGTAACAGTGGAAATCCTCAAATAAAAAAAGACTGAAAAATGTCCTGCAGGGGGCACACTATCACCTTATGGGGGCACACAATGTCAAATAAAAAAAACAAGTGCACAACAAAATGATTTTTTTTTTTTAATTACAGCAACATTGAAACCCACCCCTGACAACCCTAAAACTTGATATCACCTATATAAAAGTCTGTGATGGAATAGTAACATAATTACGTATTATTGTAGCCCCAGTTTTGCTGTAAAATAAGTAGATAAATGAGAAAAACAGAATTTCTACATTTTTTTAATAGTTCCTCCTGATACTATTATAAAAAATGTAATGTAAAAATTACAAAAAAAGTAAAGTCTTACACAGAAAAAAGGCAAAAAACATAGTAGTATAACTGCAAGAAAGCGTTAGTGTTCATGTCTATGTTCAAATGCAAGTGTATGAAAGAAGATGAAAGTATACCTAACTTAGGAAGGGGGTAAACGGCCCGGGCAGGAACTGGTTCAGAAACCTTGCCTCAGTATCCTGGCATGTTCCCTTATAAGAACAATGTTCAGAAACCATCTGTACACTGGTTTGGGATAATTAGCATTGCACATTTCCTTCCTCCGATTTTTGTATTTTTACTGGAATCATTGCCGTGAATTCATTTGGGGAGTATTTATTTAACATCGATCTGTTCGCGCATCTCATAGAAGAATGTTAGTAGTTTCCTGGGCCAAGCAGTATAGAGCCTTAATATATGCATCACACCTTCATAAAAACTGCTGAGGAAATTAGATACAGAAGATTTCACTAGCAGGGCAAGGATTACAAGTTGTGCCAATTAGCAGAAGAGAAATCTGCTGTAATGAAAATTCAATAACAATTCTACTGTTATACTATTACTTTTTTATAAGTCTATGTCCTGTGTAAAGGGGAATTTTAGACTCTCTAAGAATAATGGGCCCTGTTTATTAAAACAGTAAGGATATGTTCACACGGCTTATTTTGATGTGGCTTTGAATGATGTTTTCGGAGCGTTTCCACTCCCAAAACCTTGCCTGAAACACGCTTCTTCAGAAGAGGTTTTTGAGGCGTTTCTCAGCGAGGTTTTGGCCGAGGTTTTGTATGAGATTTTCACCTATACAAATTAATAGCCAGGACAAAAACCGCGTCAAAACTGCACCAAAAACCGCGCTGAAAAACGCATCTAAAATGCACCTAAAACACGCTTCAAGAATTGACATGACACTTCTTTTCCAGCACTTCCAAAGAAGCGTATAAAAACCTCATCGTGTGTGAACTACAACGAGTTTTTACATAGGAATCAATTAAGTGAACTGAGGGCGTATTGGAAGAGGATTTGGGTGAGGAAACGCTCCGAAAACCTTGTCCAAAACCACGTCAAATAAGCCATGTGAATATGGCCTAAGACTGTCTTTGTTGCCCATAGCAACCAATCAGAGCCCAAAGCAACCAATCAGAGCTCATAGCAACCAATCAGAGCTCGTAGCAACCAATCAGAGCTCATAGCAACCAATCAGAGCTTGTAGCAACCAATCAGAGATCTGCTTTCAGTATTTATAGTACTCTGTAAAAATGAAAGCTGAGCTCTGATTGGTTTCTACAGGCAACAAAGACCGTGTCGGACTGGGTGGTCTGGGGCCCACAGGGGAGTTGATTTTGGGGGGCCCACCCTACTGTACATTAAAATATTACCGGCCTCTCAGACATAAATGCGCCCATTTTACCACATAATACAGTGTGCAAAACAGAACTGTACTGTGTAGTACAATAGCAAGTTAGTCACACATTTGTCAGTCTAACATATCATAGTCCACATACAATATCCCCTCCATGTTTCCCTTGGTCACGCACCTCGGCACCTTCCATAAATAAACACCAGCAAGAAAGTAGAAGTGTAACTCCTATCACAGGGTCAGGTGTTCCCTCACTCTTACAGTCAGGGACAAGTATACGCTGCCACTATACTAATGCCAATAAAACCTAAAACCACCGCCATATGGAGACCACATAGTGTTCAGAAAACCAGCTCAGGTAAACCTAGAACACTGCCAATAGAGACCACATAGCGGTCCAACACCAGCTCAGGTATAAACCTACAACACCACCATATAGAGACCACATAGAGGTCATGACACCAGCTCAGGTAAAACCTACAACACCGCCATATTAGAGACCAATAGTGGTCAGACACCAGCTCGGGTTTAAAAACCTACAACACCACTAAATAGAGACCACATAGAGGTCAGACACCAGCTCAGGTATAACCTACAACACCGCCATATAGAGACCACATAGGGTCAGACACCAGCTCAGGTATAACCTAAAAACACCCCCCATATAGAGACCACATAAGGTCAGACACCACTCAGGTAAAACCTACAACACCGCCATATAGAGACCACATAGAGGTCAGACACCAGCTCAGGTATAACCTACAACACCGCCATATAGAGACCACATAGGGGTCAGACACCAGCTCAGGTATAACCTACAACACCACCATATAGAGACCACATAGCAGACAGACGCCAGCTCAGGTATAACCTACAACACCACCATACATTGATCACATAGAGGTCAGAGACCAGCTCAAGAATAACCTACAACACTGCCATATAGAGACCACATAGAGGTCAGACACCTGCTCAGGAATAACCTACAACACTGCCATATAGGACCACATAGCGGACAGACGCCAGCTCAGGTATAACCTACAACACCATCATATAGAGACCACATAGAGGTGAGACACCAGTTCAGGTATAACCTACAACACCGCCATATAGAGACCACATAGGGGTTCGACACCAGCTCAGGTCCCATCACATTACAGTGAATACAGCACTGATCCAATATAGAAGTAAAATAACCCCTGAAATCAGGGACTCACCGGAGACGTCATATCTGATGAGTCGTTCTCTCATGAGTCAGTCTTATTCCCTTTTCTTCTGCATCCGTTCCGCACCACCATGATGACTTGTCCCGGCCACAACTCATCCCTGCAGAGTTTACACACAAATATCTTAGAATCCTCAATTTTCCAGCATCTCTTTACCTATTCCCACCTCTGTACAAACTACCCAGGGGTGGGAGAGCGGGTACAAGCCATAACTTAGAGGCCTAGTATCCTAAGGGGCTGGAGGGTGGGGAGAGGACTAACCCCCTGGAGATAATGCTACAACTATGGGCTGCTGCCATCTCAATTATATTACCAGGTAGGTAGGAAAATAGGCAAGGCCCCAGGTAACTAGATAGGCCCTATTTAGGTACGTAGACTCTCACTGGATAAGTTGGTAGGCCGGCCCCAGGTAGGTTGGTGGGTATCTAGCCACGGGGTGGGTAGGTTTAAAAAGCCCCCATGTAGATAAGCAGGCCCCAGTTAGGGGAAGGTTGATAGGCTACAGTTAGGTTGGTGGACCCCAGTTTAGGTTGGCTGTAGGTAGGTTTGGTGAGTCCCCAGTTAGTTAGGCTGTAGGGAGATGGTTTTCCCCAGTTAGGTAAGCTGTAGGTGGTTAGGGTGCCCTTTATATAGGCTGCAAGCAGTTAGGGACCCCCTTTTGGGGAGTTACAGGCAGTTAGGGCTTCCCTTGAAATAGTATACTGACAGTTACGGTCCCCTTTTAGGTTGTATACAGGCAGTTAAGGCCTCCTTTAGGTGGTATACAGTCAGTTATGGGTCTCCTTTAGGTAGTATACAGGCAGTTAGGGGTCTCCTTTAGGTAGTATACAGGCAGTTAGGGGTCTCATTTAGGTAGTATACAGGCAGTTAGGGGTCTCCTTTAGGTGGTATACAGGCAGCTAGGGGTCTCATTTAGGTAGTATACAGGCAGTTAGGGGGTCTCATTTAGGTGGTATACAGGCAATTAGGGGCCTCCTTTAGCTAGTGTGCAGGTAGTCAGGGCCCATTTAGGTTGCAGGTAGTCAGGGCCCCTTTTAGTTAGTAAGTACCCCCTGTAGGTAGTCAGGGCCCCTTTAGACAGTCAGGGCCCCCTGTAGGGAGTTAGGGCCCCCTTTACTTAGTCAGGGCCCCCTGTAGGTAGTCAGGGCCCCCTTTCATTAGCCCGGGCCCCCTTTCATTAGTCAGGGGCCCCTTTCAGGGGCCCCCTTTCACTAGCCAGGGCCCCCCTTTAAGGTAGCCAGGGCCCCCCTTTTATTAGCCAGGGCCCCTCTTTCATTAGCCAGGGCCCCCTTCCATTATCCAGGACCCCCTTCCATTAGCCAGGGCCCCCTTTCATTAGCCAGGGTCCCCTTCCATTAGCCAGGGCCCCCTTCCATTAGCCAGGGCCCACTTTCACTAGCCAGGGCCCCCTTTCACTAGCCAGGGCCCCCTTTTATGTAGCCAGGGCCCCCCTTTTATTAGCCAGGGCCCCCTTTTAGGTAGCCAGGGCCCCCCTTGTATTAGCCAGGGGCCCCCCTTTTAGGTAGCCAAGGCCCCCCTTTTATTAGCCAGGGCCCCTTTAGGTAGTTTAAAAAACAAAAAAAAACAAACAGCCACTTATCCCGCACCCGCTCCTGGCCGCTCTCTGAGCGAGGTGACCGGATGCGCGACCGGGCCCCGGGGAGCACTGCCTCCGGGGCCCATAGCAGCCGGGCGGGCCCACTGGGGGATTCACCGATCCCCCGGTGGCCCAGTCCGAGCCTGAACGAAGACAGCCTTATTGTTAGGTCTGGTTTACATCTGAGTGGGAGGTTCTGACACAGTAGACACCACGGCGGAAACTCAACGAACCCCATTGTAGTTGGTGTCTGTTGCAGAACAGATCCAGTCGCACAATGGAGGTTCCGAACGGAATCTCTGTCACAGATGTGAACCAGGCCTCAGGGTATGTTCACATGGCTTATTTAGATGCTGTTTGAACGCTGGTTTTTCAGCGTCCAAAACAGCATCAAAACCTTGCCTATAACACGCTTCTTCAGAAGAGGTTTTAGATGCGTTTCTTGGTGCGTTTTTGACACATTTTTGGAGGAAGTTTTGGGCAAGGTTTTCAACACTGTTATCACCCATACAAATGAATAGCCAGGGCAAAAACAGCGTCAAAAAATGTACTGAGAAAGGCGTCTAAAAATGTGCCGAGGTTTTGAAGCTTTCCAATGATTCCTATGGGAATTTTCAGAGCTGAAAACACTTCAAGAATTGACATGACACTTCTTTTTCACCTCCCAAACAGCTTCCAAAGAAGCACCTAAAACGCGTAAAAACCTCATTGTGTGTGAACTACAGCGCTGTTTTACATAGGAATCACTGAAGATGAACTGGGGGAGTTTAGGAGTCTTTTTTGATGTTGTTTTGGAAGTGGAAACGCTCCGAAAACCACTCTGAAAACAGTGTCAATATCACCTGTATGAACATACCCTTAGACAGTTTAGATAAATATATCCTAATAGAGCTTGCATTAGATTGTCCAAAGATGTTGATATGTCTGCTTAGCCACATCCCAACTGCCAGAAGCAGAGATGCACTGAGAGGGTTTTTGCTAGTACCTGGATACCCCTCTCTGAGCCATTCACAGGAAATCATGTGAAAAAGTATATACTTTTATTTATCAAATGAGTTTCAAAATGAATAGAAATATAGTCCAGACATTGACCAGGTTAGAAATAATGATTTTTATTTGAAATAATAATTTTCTACTTCAAACTTTGCTTTCGTCAGTGAATGCTCCCTTTGCAGCATTTCCAGCATTGCAGACCTTTGGCATTCTAGCTGTTAATTTGCTGAGGTAATCTGGAGAAATTTCACCCCTTACTTCCAGAACCCCCTCCCACAATTTGGATTGGCTTGATGGGCACTGTTTGCGTACCATACGGCCAAGCTGCTCCCACAACAGCTCAATGGGGTTGAGATCTGGTGGCTGCACTGGCCACTCCATTACAGATAGAATACCAGCTGCCTGCTCCTTCCCTAAATAGTTCTTGCATAATTTGGAGGTAGCTTTGGGTCATTGTCCTGTTGCAGGATGAAATTGGCTCCAATCAAGCGCTGTCCACAGGGTATGGCATGGTGTTGCAAAATGGAGTGATAGCCTTCCTTATTCAAAATCCCTTTTACCTTGTACAAATCTCCCACTTTACCAGCACCAAAGCAACCCCAGACCATCACATGAAATCCACCATGCTTGACAGATGGCGTCAGGCACTCTTCCAGCATCTTTTCAGTTGTTCTGCATCTCACAAATGTTCTTCTGTGTGATCCAAACACCTCAAACTTCCAATGTCTGTGTTCTTTAGCCCATATTAATCTTTTCCTTTTATTAGCCAGTCTCAGCTTTTTCTTTGTAACTCTGCCCTGAAGGCCAGCATCCCGGAGTCGCCTCTTCACTGTAGACGTTGACACTGGCGTTTTGCGGGTACTATTTGATGAAGCTGCTAGTTGAGGACCTGTGAGGCGTTGATTTCTCAAAATAGAGACTTTAATGTACTTGTCATGTTGCTCAGTTGTGCAGCGGGGCCTCCCACTTCTCTTTCTACTCTGGTTAGAGCCTGTTTGTGCTCTCCTCTGAAGGGATTAGTACACACCATTGTAGGAAATCTTCAGTTTCTTGGCAATTTCTCGCATGGAATATCCTTCATCTCTCAGCACAAGAATAGACTGTCAAGTTTCACATGAAAGTTCTCTTTTTCTGGCCATTTTGCGAGTTTAATCGAACCAACAAATGCAATGCTCCGGATTCTCAACTAGCTTAAAGGAAGGTCAGTTTTATAGCTTTTTTAATCAGCAAAACTGTTTTCAGCTGTGCTAACATACTTGTACAAGAGTTTTCAAGGGTTTTCAAAATATCCAATAGCCTTCTTATACAGTTAGCAAAAACAATGTACCATTAGAACACTGGAGTGATGGCTGTTGGAAATGGGCCTCTCTACACCTATATAGATATTGCATTAACAACCAGACGTTTGCAGCTAGAATAGTCATTTACCACAGTAACAATATATAGAGTGTATTTATGATTCATTTAAATACACTGAGTGGAGCTATGCAGGAGATCTACAAGCAACACGTCACCAAGTGTACCTGACCTTGATGGGATAAGAGCCATCCATATACGATGTCAGCCACAGTAAGTGGTTGGCAGATGTTTATTTTGGTTATTCTGGTTCGGCTCTTATCGGGAGTAGACAACATACCGGGTGGGTGTATACTCCCCGTATTCCAGGCCAGGTTTTGGACAGGTCTGTGGATTCCTATAAAAGGCCTAGGCCTGCAGGTGTACAGGGGGCGAGGTTGCTGCCAGACCCTAGAGCAGTAGTGGAGCTGAAGAGAGGCTCTGCCCCCAGGGAAGCCTGTACACCAGTGGTGGCTGGGTAAAGGTGTGTTATAGTGGCCCGAGTAGCAGACTCATACCACAGGTTAGAGAGGGCCTCTTATTGAGTTGAGTAAGTGACCAGACGGCCGAGATCTTTGTTTGTTTGTTTATTTATGTTGTGATAAGCCTTTGCCTGAAAATAAAGCTGGCTGAGGCCAGGTGAAAGAGGCTCCTAGTTTCAGAAGGTTGATGTTCCAATTCTGATCCACCAAAGAATGGCGATATAGGAGCTAAGAAACCAGTTCCAGGACGGCATCCAAGTGCGAGTGAAAGCTTACAATACACACACACACACACACATATACACTCACCGGCCACTTTATTAGGTACACCATGCTAGTAACGGGTTGGACCCCCTTTTGCCTTCAGAACTGCCTCAATTCTTCGTGGCATAGATGCAACAAGGTGTTGCAACGATGCTCAATTGATACCAAGGGGGCCAAAGAGTGCCAAGAAAATATTCCCCACACCATGACACCACCACCACCAGCCTGAACCGTTGATACAAGGCAGGATGGATCCATTCTTTCATGTTGTTGACGTCAAATTCTGATCCTACCATCCGAATGTCGCAGCAGAAATCGAGACTCATCAGACCAGGCAACGTTTTTCCAATCTTCTACTGTCCAATTTCGATGAGCTTGGGCAAATTGGAGCCTCAGTTTCCTGTTCTTAGCTGAAGGAGTGGCACCCGATGTGGTCTTCTGCTGCTGTAGCCCATCTGCCTCAAAGTTCGCCGTACTGTGCGTTCAGAGATGCTCTTCTGCCTACCTTGGTTGTAACGGGTGGCTATTTGAGTCACTGTTGCCTTTCTATCAGCTCGAACCAGTCTGCCCATTCTCCTTTGACCTCTGGCATCAACAAGGCATTTCCGCCCACAGGACTGCCGCACACTGGATGTTTTTTCTTTTTCGGACCATTCTCTGTAAACCCTAGAGATGGTTGTGCGTGAAAATCCCAGGAGATCAGCAGTTTCTGAAATACTCAGACCAGCCCTTCTGGCACCAACAACCATGCCACGTTCAAAGGCACTCAAATCACCTTTCTTCCCCATACTGATGCTCGGTTTGAACTGCAGGAGATTGTCTTGACCATGTCTACATGCCTAAATGCACTGAGTTGCCGCCATGTGATTGGCTGATTAGAAATTAAGTGTTAACGAGCAGTTGGACAGGTGTACCTAATAAAGTGGCCGGTGAGTGTATATATATATATATATATATATATATATATATATATATATATATTATATAAAATATATATATATATATATATATATATATATATATATATATTATATAATGTAAACTTACTGCATATTGGTTTACATAGTTGATAAATACTGTTGCCCGAATGGTGCCTTATTCTTTTAGACATGCATTCAACTGAACCAGCAAAAATAATTAGACTTGAGGACCTCCCAAATCAGAATTTCTTTCTCTAACCCTAAATTGGGATTATTTAAGGAGTTTTAGAGTTAACTTAGCGTTCTGGAGATGCTCCCATCATGTCACTTCATGTTACTTGAACAAATGTAGGCCAAATGTTACAGGAACCAGAAGTGACACCCGATGCATCATCAAACATTGCTTCTGGTTACCATAACATTGGGTGTATGATAAAGTAACAGGAAGTGACATCAGATATGATATCAAATCGGAAGCTAATCAGCAACAGCACACTGGATTGCTAAATTAAGCAATTAAGCCCTTTAAGCAAATTATACTCTAATTCAAGATTAGGGCTACAGTTCTGGGCAATGATTTCTATAGTGATTTTCGTCAAAAACTTATTTAGGACGAACTGAACCGAAAGTCTCAAAATCAGGTTGAATTTGACTTGGCCCAAATCTAAAGTGATGAGGGCAAATAAACTATATAAAGTATACACTTGTTATGATGTGCTATGAACCTCAATTGGTGCATTTCGTTATGGAGTCGCACAGCACATCATTTTTAGGCACATTATGTTTACTATCAAGGTATACCTGACGCCAGATTTTTGATAGGGTCGGACTTTCTGGCGCACTTTACACTTATTTAATGCGCCTAAAAACTGACGTAGCACCGGCAATTTTCGTACATCTCGCTCTAAGGGCGACATGTATAAAGCTCGCCACGTCGGGGCGCACCTTTCCGCCGGTTTTACGGCGAAATCTGCGCCTGATTTATGTCGGGGCCAGGGCGCGCTCATACATTCTGTGTAAAGTCCGCCGCGCCTCGCCAGTGTATGAGGCACAGTGCGGGACTTAGGCGCAGTGCGGCGCTGCGCCTATGATTCGCCGCCGGAGGTAGTGCGGTCATACATGCGGGCAAAAGTCCGCCTCGCCAGTGTGGGGGGCGCAGTGCGGGACTGAGGCGCAGTGCGGCGCTGCGCCTATGATTCGCCGTCCGAGGAGGTGCGCTCGTACATGCGGGGAAAAGTTCCCTGCGCCTTGCCAGTGTGTGGGGCACAGTACGGGGACATGGGCGCTGTGTGGGGACATGGGTGCTGTGCGGGACTGCGCCGAAAATCTGTTCCGATGCGAGACAGGCTGGAGAACAGCGAGAAATCATTCCACATGTCGGTGCGGAGTATGAATCAAAAATCGCCTTTATAAAGGCGTTCAACATTCTCAGAAAAAGAGCTGAAACCTAAAAAATAAAAAATACATAAAACACAATCACTTTCCAATATCCTAATTCAAGAATTAGGATATTGGAAATTGCCGGGAAATACAGTAATTCAAAATCAGAAAGCTATTCTCATTGGTCGGCATAGACCGGCCAATCAGAATAGGAGCGACAGTGAACCATTAAAACCTATGGAGAACTATTGACCAATCAGAATCAAAGGCAGGACAGTTTAAAATACAGTAAAAATGCAGAAAAGAGCTGATTGGCTGAGCTAGCGGGGGCTCGGCTAGCTTGGCCAATCAGAATAGGAGCGACAGAGACCCATTAAAACCTATGAAGGAGTATTAACCAATCAGAATAGGAGCGACAAAGACCCATTATATCCTATGGAGAAGTTTTGACCAATCAAAATCAAAGGCGGGACAGTTCAAAATACAGTAAAAATGCAGAAAAGAGCTGATTGGTTGAGCTAGCGGGGGCTTGCCTATCCCAGCCATACAGAGCGCGAGCTACTTCTCCCATTGTAGTCTATGGAGAGATCGGCGCACTGAAATTTCGGCGCTCAGCGGCGTGCCGCATGAAGTATTAATAAAATTATTCTGTGATTGGCTAAGTTAAAAGAGGCGCGGTTATTTGGACCAATGGGAGAGCGAGCGACACTCCTATGGGTTTTCTAATGCAATCTGAAATAAAACTGTACATGGCCGAAATCAAATTATAACACTACAGAAGTTGTACCGATGTGTATATAAAATGAAGAATAATATGGGGGTAAAGAAAAAAAAATATTACATCAATAAAATCATGTTTATTTCTTTATTTTCGTTGCACCCATACTATTGATCCTTCGATAACGAAAATAAAGAAATAAACATGATTTTATTGATTTAATTTTTTTTTTTTCGTTACCCCCATATTATCATTCGTTTTATATTCACATCGGGACCACTTCTGTAGTCTTATCATTTGATTTCGGCCGTGTACAGTTTTATTTCAAATTGCATTAGAAAACTCATAGGAGCGGCGCTCGCTCTCCCATTGGTCCAAATAACGGCGCCTCTTTTAACTTAGCCAATCACATAGCTCGCTCGGAATTTCTTTTCCCCATAGAACTCTATGAGAAAGTAGCTCGCGCTCTGATTGGCTAAGCTGGACGAGCCCCCGCCGCTTCAACCAATCAGCTCGTTTCTGCCTTTTTACTGTATTTTGAACTGTCCCGCCTTTGAATATGATTGGTCAATTTTTCTCCATAGGTTATAATGGGTCCCTGTCGCTCCTATTCTGATTGGTCAATTCTCCTCCATAGGATATAATGGGCCACTGTCGCTCCTATTCTGATTGGCTGGTTTATGCCGACCAATCAGAAGAGCTTAAACAATTTGAATTACTGTATTTCCCGGCGATTCTCTCTATTGCAATTCCTATGTAGCGCCGGTCTCGGCAACAAACGCGTTGTTCGGGATTTAACTGATTTATTTTTAGAGAAGGTTTCAGCGCTTTATCTGATAATGTTTTACACTTAATAAAAATGATTTTTTTATTAATACTCCATGCCGCACGGCCGCTGAGCGCCGAGATTGCATGCGCCGATCTCTCCATAGACTACAATGGAGAAGTAGCTCGCGCCCTGATTGGCTGGGATAGCCAAGCCCCCGCTAGCTCAGCCAATCAGCTCTTTTCTGTCTTTTTTACTGTATTTTGAACTGTCCCGCCTTTGATTTTGATTGGTCTATATTTCTCCATAGGATATAATGGGACATTGTCGCTCCTATTCTGATTGGCTTCTGCCGACCAATGAGAAGCGCTTAAACAATTTAAATTACTGTATTTCCCGGCAATTCTTTCTACTGCAATTCCCTATGTAGCGCCGGTCTCGGCGACAAACGCGTTGTTAGGGATTTAAGTGCTTTATTTTTAAAGAAGGTTTCAGCGCTTTATCTGATAATATTTTACACTTAATAAAAATTATTTTTTTATTCATACTCCATGCCGCACGGCGCTGAGCGCCGAGATTGCATGGCGCCGATCTCTCCATAGACTACAATGGGAGAAGTAGTTCACGCTCTGATTGGCTGGGATAGACAAGCCACCGCTAGCTCAACCAATCAGCTCTTTTCTGCATTTTTACTGTATTTTGATCTGTCCCGCCTTGGATTTTGATTGGTTCAAAATTTTCCATAGGCTATAATGGGTCCCTGTCGCTCCTATTCTGATTGGCCGAGATTGCCAAGCCCCCGCTAGCTCAACCAATCAGCTCTTTCTGCATTTTTACTGTATTTTGAACTGTCCCGCCGTTGACTCTGATTGGTCAATCGTTCTCCATAGATTATAATGGTTCACTGTCGCTCCGATTCTGATTGGCTGGCTTCTGCCGACCAATGAGAATAGCTTTCAGAATTTGAATTACTGTATTTCCCGGCAATTTCCAATATCCGAATTCTTGATATTGCGCAGTTCTAGATTTTTGGAAAGTGATTTATTTATTTATTTTTTTTTTTTTTGAGGTTTGAGCTCTTTTCTGACAATGTTTTCCGCCTTTATAAAGGCGATTGTTTCGGAATCATACTCCTGCTGCACGGAGCGGAGCTCCGAGATTTCTGTTGCAATCTTCTATCTGCTTCCTCGCATGTTCCGATCTTGCTTCACTTCGCCGCCGCCGGAGCATTTAGACCAAAATAAACTAGGTCTGCCTGTCGGAGCTGCATTGCGCCGCGCTTTGGCAAGCCGCCATCTTACATGCCTCGGGGTTTTCGAGCGCGCCGCGTCCCGCCACGGAACGCCTACACCGCGCTCACACCGCGCCCATTGCCCGCCCCTTCATGTGGGGCGCAGCTGAAAGTGGTAAGTATAAAGTATACGCCAGAAAACGGGCGAAAAGCCCGTTCATACATGTCACCCTAAATCTTTAAACTTTAACCCGGAGCGAGTCTTTTGTCTTGATTACCGACCTCACGTGTCCTTATTCTCGGTCTCTAAAATATAGCTACCCCAATGCCTTATAAGTCTGTATCGGACCAGTCTTATAGCTAATGAGGAACTGGTGGCAGTCTACTGGCTGACCTTCTGCACCCCTATGAGGAGCACAACTTCACGATACACCCCAAGTCAGGCCGTCAACACTCGAGTGGGTGCTGGCTTTTCCTGACAGACCCCTTTTTTTTAATATTGGTGCCACATTTTCCATATACCAGTACTGTGGAACAGACCCTATCTTTATAAGATAATTAAATTTCAGGAATGAAGGTCCACCTACCACGATGCTTGAATCCTGCAAAACTCTGGATTTGGACCTAGTGATTTGTCTATTTTTGTATTTCTACAGCAGCAGTGCACTTTCTGCTTGATTAAGCAGGTGCCATTTAATGGTATGTTATTCCTATAGTAGAGTTCCGTGAACGTTGTATAACTTACAGTGCAGTGATCTTTGACAAATGTTGGCTGCAGACTATCAATGTAACAAGGAAAAATGGGATATTTGGAGCTCTGTCAGAAAAGCAGGTGAATTAGAATAAACGTACAGACAGTCTTCCCAGTCTTAAATCATGTCCGTAAACTTGTCTGCCTTCCTAAATAAACAATAATAGAAAGCATTAACCAAGGATACCAACCTTTCATCAATTCCTGGAAGTACATATAATGGGGAGTGGGAGAAAATTGTTGCCGGTGCCAACATGATTGGAAGCCTCTTGCGACGCCTATGTGTTTTTTTTATGAATTGTGACCTTTTGGATTTCCAAGCACTTTATTTTTTTTTTCGTTAAAGTACAGCAGATCGTAGCTAACTAGGTACACAATTATTTCTATTGATCAAGCTCTTAATGTATTTTTTTAACTGTTGGTGTTCCACTTTTCAAACATTATGTTCAAATGCCCACCATAGACATAAACTTACATAGTTAATATGGTTGAAAAAGACACGTCTATCAAGTTCAACCCCCCCAAAAAAGTAAAAACTTAAAGGGGTTTTATTGGTTGAAGTGTTCGTGATCTTCAGCTAATTCTATGAGATCGAATTTGAATTACAGGGGCGAGTCTCTCCTCTCAGCAGGCTGGCTCTCCTCACTGAAGAGCTGTGACATCATCGTTCTGTATTTGCAGTAGAAGGAGAAGGTTGTCTGGACAGAACAGCTCTGCAGCCTCCTGCAATGTTCTCTTGTGTCTGCAGAGCCTTCATCTCCAGGCTCCATAAGCTCCTTGCTGTGCTATAACCAGTTATACACACAGCTTGACCTGATGAAACACATGTGAGGAGTGCACACTGCCCCCCTGCTCCCCATCTGTTATCAGGCAGGAGACTGAATGACTGTGTTATATGGAGGGAACACAGGACATAAGACTGTGTTATATGGAGGGAAAACAGGACATAATACTTTGTTATATGAGGGGATCTATGAGTTAAACAGTCAGTAATTACCCAGATTATTCACCTTAGAGCTGGGAGATGAGTATAGATCCAGCAGCCCTCTCACATAGCCGGTTTTACTTTCGGTTTTAACAGATCAGAGGGGAGTAAACACAGAGTGTGCAGGTAGCCAATCACAGCGCAGGGGGCGTGTCTGGAGTGATTCCTGTCTGGGGGCGTATCCCAACAGGCTGAATGAAATGTCAGTCAGCCAATCACAGTGCAGGGGGCATGTCCTGTGTGGAATCCGTCCGGGTGAGTGTTCCAAATAGACAATCACAGAAAAGGGTGCGTGTAGAGACTAGCAGCACCAGAAATAGAAAACAGATGGACAGATAAGCTCATATCTACTATACTTAGTGTCGGAGGTTATGCAACCCAATTAAAAAAGTGCTTATTTTTTTTGTCCCCATAATCTGAGACATGATCTTTGTAGCGAGAAAACCCCTTTAAACAACGTTACAGTTAACTGATACAATTCAAGCTGTCCAAAGCCATCACTAGGGAAAGATTAATAGCTAGTGTTGCTTGAATTTGTCCCTGTTCTTCACCGGTTTGACTGAACTCGTGAACAAAATTTAGGTTTGGAACATCCTGAAACCAAACTTCTTCACTCTGACGCGAACCCTAAACCTAGCTGTGATCTTGACCATAAACCTAACCCCAAGTTAGAGTTTTTTAACTGGTCTTAATTTACCAGTCCCCATCAGCTCTGTTCCAGGTTGCCTCTAGTCCCCATCTCCATTGGTCCAGTGGTGCTCACACTCTGACTTGGATGGGAAGTGATGTCAGATGTGACATCGGACAGGAAGTACCATCAGAGTGCGACCACAGTGAGAGTAGAGGTAAAGGGGACCAGTAAATTATTAATGAAAACCAGGTACAAATCACTTACTAACTCTAACCCAAACCCAAACTTAGGGTTAGGGTTATGGTTTTAGGTGATTTTTATTAAAATTGATTTGAAGTGAACAGAACCAAATACTGAGATTTGGGTCACATTTGGTCGATATCTTAAAGAGAACCTGTCACATAGATTATGCCCCCCTTGCTGATTATGCCCATCACTGACGTCCGTAGGTGTTAGTACAAAAAAATTATTGGTTGCACAAAATGGCGCCACGGCGCAAATTTCAAAAATAGAAAATGTTTGGAATTTTTTTACACCACCAAAAGATAACGGAAACCATACATGTTTGGTATTGCCGGATGCATATCAACCTGTAGAATACAGAGAACACATCATTTTTACTGAAGAATGAACTCCATAAAAAAGGAGGAGGAGGAGAAAAATGAAGAGTAATATTTTTTTTCTTTGGAGGGATAAAAGGGTTAAAGGTCTGATCTCATTGTGCTGTTTCACAGAGTCTGCTTTTCACAGCCAGGCTTCAGGCTTCCACATCCTAATCAGGCTGTGGCCAGTTCCATAGCAGTTAATGTCATTTTAGCTCTGATATTCCTAGTTGAGCCTAATAGAGGGACATTTGTGATGAAGGGGTTTTAACAGCAGAGCACAAGGCTATAGAGATCTAAAGGGTTAAAGTTTGCTAGTAAGAAACAAGATACTGTGTTGCTGATAAGACATGGCAGGGAGTGATGACGTCATCCCTGCCACCGTTTCTAGAGCAGAGAGAGGTGGCCTGTAACCTAGAGAAGTTTGTATATACAAGCAGGAGATAAGAACTGCTTTAGCTCTAAAGGGAAGCAAAATTTAAACCAAAAAGTAATTTTGGAAAAATCCCTTTTTTTTCCTTTGTCCCACATGTTTAAAGCCAATCAAAAGTGGAGAAAAAACCTCTTTTTGCCTTTGAGATAACTAAAAAAAAAAGGACTAAATTAGGGGTTTTTTTACAACAAAAATTAGCTTTCAACAAATTTTGGGGAAAGGGGAAAAACAAGACTTTTTAATAAATAAAAATTTCTCTTTTTAATTACCCTGGTCTGGGAAATTTAAAGATTTAATATGCTCTGAGTGCACACAAATTTCTCTGGTTATCACTCTGCTTTTCCCTTCTTTTTTTTTCTCTTTGGGGCTTATCTGAGAGCAAAGGGAAAGACAAACCCCACAAAGGGGTGGGGAGCTTTAGAACCCGGAATGTGGGTTTTTCCCCTAACCCAAAAAAAGGGGGGATTGGGTTTTCCTTTATAAGCACTAGGGTTTTTTTAAACCTTTGAAAACCCGTAGCCGGGTGCACAAATTTAAATTTAAAACTGCATTTAGGTCACCGGGAATAAGAAGAGCTGAAAATGCAAAAACAAATGCTAAAGACCAACCAAAAAGCCAATCAGGAAGTGTAAGTCTGAAGCTGCCTGTGCCTCTGTGAAACTGCATGGTGACAACACTCTTTTGAATTGTTTTCAGTCTGTTGCAGTTCAGTGTTGTACATGATGGCTAAAGTGGATATTTGAAAGGAACACTTTGAATGAAAAAAAATTACAAAAAAAACAAAGTAAGTACTAAAAGGGGGCCATTTGGGAAAAAGGGGACCAAGTGAAAAACCCCCATTTTCCCGTCCTTTTATTAAATTTTTGCATTGGGAAAAACAACTTTATTGCAAAATAGACTGCAAAATACACAAAAAAACAATTTGTTTGTACAGTAAGGAAATAAATTTTTTGATCCCTTGCTGATTTTTGCCCCCCTGACAAAGACAATTTAAAAAGCTATAATTTTTTAAGGGGAGGTTTATTTTTAAAATTGAGAGATAGAATATCCAAACTAAAATCCAGAAAAACACTTTGTATAAATTATAAAATTTAAGTATTTTAATTCCCCTACCCAAACCCTTAAGAGTTCTGTGGGTACCCGGGTTTAAATTAAAACGCAAATAATCAACTCGTTTCCGGGATTAAAAACAGGCGTCTTAAAAATCACCTTTTTAAAAGGGTACCCCGTTTTACAGACTTTTGGTTTAAACAGTCAGACCAAAACCGGGGAAAAACAAAAGGGGAAGGGCCAATGAACTTTCTAAGGAGTCCCGGGACTAGTCACTAGGGGGTGGGAAAAAAGGATACAACTGTTGGTCCAAAATAAGGAAATGGGAAAAAAAATACAAAATGACGTTTAATCGACATCGGGTCTGGGGCAAACCCTCAAAAAAACTTTCCCCCCGTGAGGGATCCTTGATTTATGAGGAAAAGGGGAAGAGATCAGCCAAAACTACACGGGGGGAACTTGTTTTTAAAGATCCCAAGGCAGCTGGGGCCACAGTCCCCCAAAAAAAACCAAAGGTAACACATTACCCATAATGGGGGTTTTTTTAAAAACCCTGCAGTGCCCGCACAATTTCCCCCTGCTCAAGAAAAGGGACATGGCTGGCCCGTCTGAAGTTTGCCATGAACACCTGGATTTATTCTGTGATGGGTTGGGAGAAAAGGGGCTTTTGGGCAGATGAGACAAAAATTGAGCTCTTTTGGGATTAACTCAACCGTCATGTTTGGGGGGAAGAGGGATGGGTGCCATGACCCAAAGAACACCTTCCCCCCCTGTTCCCAGCATGGGGGGGAACACTAAAGATTTTTTGGGTGTTTCTCTGCTAAGGGGGCAGGACTAAATTCACTCATCCAATGGGAAAATGGATTGGAGCCAGTCCCGTAAAATCCTGAGTGAAACCGTCACCTCTTCGGGGGAATAATGTAGGCTATTATTTTAAGCTTTATATAAATTTATTAAATAACTGTGTCCCTTTTTTTCCCGGGAATATTTTTAAAAAATTCTTCAAAATAGAAAAGAGAGTGGTATCTCAATTTTAAATCCAATATTCAACTTGTTTTCGGACTCGATTCAACTAGAGTTGCAGGAGATGTCGAAAGGAGCTGAAGGGGAACATTTTGGGGGGGAAAAGGGAGAAATCCCCCGGTTTCCCCCGGGGTTTTTCGCTCCCTTTTCAAACACCAAAAACGGTTTTGGAGAAAGGGGGTTTTTTAAAAAAAAAAAGGCCCCCGGAAAAAAAAACGTCGCCCTTTTAAAAAAAATTGGGGTTCATGGGGGCCCCTTTAAAAAAAATTTCCCCCGGGGGCAAAAAAGGGGTAACCAAAAAATTACAGCCAAGGCAACAAAGGAGTGGCTCAAAAAGAAGCACATTAAGGACAGGGAGGGGCATAGCCAGTCTCCAGCCTTAATCCCTAAAAAAAATTGTAGGAGTTGAAGTCCAGTTCCCAAGCGACACCCCAAAAAATTTTAATGTTTTTAGAATGATCTGCAAAGAAAGGGGGACCAAACTTCCCCTGACTACACAAACCCATAATCAAAACCTTTTTTGGCTGTGCTTCCCTAAAAGGGTTTTCCACCAAGTATTAAGTCTTTTTTCGGGGAATAAAAAATTATTTCTCACTGCAAAATGCTAAAAATTTCTTAATCTATACAATGTGTTTTTCTGGATTTTTTTTGGGGATATTCTATTCACTTTTAAAAATTAAAACCTACCCTAAAAAATTATAGAATGTTCTGTCATGTCAGTGGGCAAACTTACACAATCAGCAAGGGATCAAATAATTATATTCTTCACTTAATGTTCAATTCTCCTTAATGGGCTAAAAAAAAAGTAAACGGTAAAAACATAAAAGATTTCCAATCCATAAAGGGATCAACCTTAAAAATATCACGTTATTTACGTCACATTTCTCCCACCTTGCCTCTCAAAAATCTTGAACAAAAATAAATCAGAAGTTCAAGCGTTTCCAAAATGGAACCAATAAGAGCTAAAGTTTACAAAAAATGAGCAACATTGAGGGATTTAGAAAAAAGTTCTGGGTCTCAGGATACGGCAGTGCAAATCAATTTTTTTTTAAAGCAAAACTTAAGAAAAACTATAAGTTTGTCATTTCCATAATCGTACTTATAAAGTTATCATGTCATTATAACTGCAAGGTGAACTCTGTAAAAATTAGGCCAAAAAAATGGCAAGATTGTATTTTTTTCTATTCTATTCCACGAATAGTTTTTTTTTTGGTTTTTCAGTAGATTACATGAGATAATCAAGGATAGCAATAAAGCAAATCTAAATCCTGATACGGGTTTGTTGGAAAACTTAAAAAAGGTCTGCCTCTTTGAAGACTTGGATAAAGAAACATCACCAAAAAATCTATATTGTAAAGGGATTAAGAAACAGTTTTCATACATGTAGCCCCTGGTGTTAAGAGTGGATATTTACTTTAAAGAGAACCTGTCACATAGTTTATGCCCCTTTGCTGAGGACTGAACAAGCCAGTGTCAGACCTGCTGTTTCCAGCGCTGTGCCCCTTATTCTGTAAGATGCTGGAGTTTTAGAGCATCTAATGCTCAAATCTGCAGTTTTCAGCCAGAAGAGTCATTCAAAGAGTCAGTTTTTTTCAAACCACGCCCATCTGAGACTAGCCCCACCCACCTCAACTGATAAGCCTATGACTTTGAAGAGGTAGAAACATGAAAATAACTGTCAGTGTGCAGGGCTAGCCTTTGGTGGGAGTGGCTAACACCTGCTCATGAATAATATATAATATAATAATATTTGAGGGGTAAATGCTCTAAAACTGCTGCATCTTACAGAATAAGGGGCACAGCGCTGGGAACAGCAGGTCTGACACTAGCTTGTGCTGTCCTCAGCAAGAGGGGCATAACCTATGTGACAGGTTCCCTTTAAGTGTGGTAATGGGGTAAACTGATCAAAGAAAAAGGTAAAGCGCTTCCAATGTTTGTAGGAAAATAACACTATGATGCACAAGAGGTGACACATTTCTTTTCATGATGGAAAATGTTACTCTGTGTGACAAGTGCAGATACGAAATCTAATAGATCTCCTGGAGGTGCCTTAAATGAAATTCTCAGGAGGAGAAAGTCTTAAATGGTTTTCATTAGAAGGAATTACTCTTGCAGTCTGTTGCAATCCAATGTTGTACATTATGGTCTATGTGGATTTTTTTGTGAGGATTGCTTTGAAGTGGAAAGAACGATTAAGTAGCCATCAATGAACACCTGGCGAATTTCAGAGAAATTGTTGCATAGTACCAGGAATGTGCACGCTCAGAACAAGTGCAGAGCTACACTGATTTGTGAATAAACCATCTTGAGTGAAGCTTTGAAGAGGACGAGGCGTCAGACCACTGGGGGAAACTGTGATCCAGGAAAAACGTTGTTAAAACCGGCAGTAACCAGCTCTGTTATAAATGTTAATGTTTTGCGGTAGCACATTTTGCAGCTACTCCATGTGGAGCCCTCTGTACAGCTGGCCATGTATGTCAGACAGCTATCTCCCCTGATCTCCCCATAGACATGCATGCTCGGCTAACTGTGCATACTTCTTTCAAAAGGGAAAGGGAGACAACCTATGCCAGACATGTCTTTTCACAGATTATTTGCTGATAGCGTTGCCAGGTTCAGGGGTCTGAGACCTGTGCAGTCATACAGTATGCATCAATGGTCCCTACTGAAAGAGCCAGTGGTCTTGATTAATGTCTGAATCTATGGGAAGGCAGCGGTAATGGATCTAGCTAAATTCCCAAGATTATGGATGATAAATTGAATGATAACCAAGTTATCTCTACACCAAAGAAATACATAGTGTGTCCATAGCAGTGCCTCTGATAGTTCTGACTCCAATGTGCCCACTGTCAGCAAAGTCATGTGCTCATTGGTGGACACATAGGGCGACATGCATGATTTTTGGCGCCCCGGCGCCATTTTTTTGTGCACATTTGTAGCGTAGAATGCGCCTGAATCTATTAACCTGATCTATTGTGGGTCATAGAGTTAGTGCTTTCTAGCTACAAAGTGACACCTCTGGCTCAGGTAAACCAGTTTTAAAGTGTTCTACCTGTTCCAGCAGTAATGCGCCTGGATTTGCCGTACTAAAGCTATAAATGTGTAGTTGAGTCCTGTTGTGGTGCCTCCAGCACACCCCATGATCTCAATCACATTACAAAGTGCCGTGGGCACTTTGTAATGCGCCTGATATTTTAGTGCCCTTGGTTAAAAATATAAATAAAAAAAAAGGACAGCACTAATTTCAAAAATAAGTGTTTCTTTTATTCCCCGGCAAAGTTTCAGCTCTGAAAAACGTTTCAGCTTTGGAGAAAGGCTCTGTTCAGAGCTGAAACGTTGCCGGGGAATAAAAGAAACACTTATTTTTTAAATTAGTGCTGTCCTCATTTTTGATTGGTATTTTTGGACTTGGTTCGGTCCTTGGGACGAGCACTTTCTTCCCTTTTTGCTAGTGCTGTTTCATTGATAAACATTTTATGGTTAAAAATATAGTGAACAAGGCTGCGTCAGTTTTCGTGCTGAAAAGACACCAGACTTCTGGTGTAGCCCCATTTATACATGTCGCCCATAGAAGGTGGCACTATCGGTGGTGTCACAGATGCACAGTGTATTCCTGCCCTAACTGGTATCCACTTTGGTACCTTACAGCAATTACTTTGGAAACTGGATGGTACGGTTAGTTATATGTACAAATAATTATTCTATTATTTGGACACTTTATGGTGTACCAAAAAAAGTTTGGCTTTGCTGCACTGGGAGTTTTCAAACCAAAGACAAATTTAGCATGCTACTGTTTGGCTGGAGACTGGTTCAACCAAACTAAAAAATTGTCTCCAATGCTAACCCTTTCCCTAACTCCTACCATAACTAACTATAAGTTGGAGGTAGAGTTTTTTTACAGACCTTGATGGGTTATTCATTTTTCTCCAATGCTAACCCTATTTCTAACTCTTATATAAGCCAACTCTGAGTTGGGGTGAGCGTTGTTTAGGGGTTTTTATGGGCTCACTTACCATTCTGTGACGCACCTGGTCCAGCATCATTTTCGGTCTCATGTCCCAAGGGACATCATTTCCGGTTCCCATAACATATGACTCACCCTTACATTATGGTAACCAGAAGTGACATCGCCCTGAAAGTGAAGTTACACAAGGAGTGCTGCTGTACTTAGGTTGATTTCTTTAGTATTTTTTTTTTATCAAACTTGAATAGATTATGGTCAATTTCAAATTTTAAATATTATCTGCTATATACGTCCAATGATAAACATCCTGTCTTGACACACAGGAAATGAAATGCCCATTCAGCCAATCACTGGTCTTGGAAGTGACCATCTCCTCAATCAGTGACTGACTGAGTTTTTCCTATGTGTAGAGATGTTATAGGGAAGTGGAGATCAGCGAGGATCTGGTAAATGGCAGAACGTAGTGGCAGAGCATCAGGGAAAATAATAATGCTTATTTTATTTTTTTTCACTCCTGTTCGTTTAAAAAAATATTCCTCCACACAAGCCCTTTCACCTAATGTGTATGTGCAGCTTATTTTCAGTCCTCCAGCAAACAGACAGAGATGGTGGAATCGATTAGACAGGTGCTATATTTACAGCAAATTATAGTGATTCGTCTTTTCAAGAATCAATAGAGAAGAAAATGTGCTATTTAAAGTCACTAGAGATGAGTGAACTGATTTAACACTTTCAGAATGTTTAGAACAGAATCTGGACAAGTAAGATATCTCCTTTTAGGTCATGTGATGCAGGAACATTGTATAAAGTCAGTAAGTACCCAATAAATAAAGGGACCATAAATCTTGCCGACTGGATAGGTAAAGGTCAGTGCATGCACCCTTTACAACAGCCTGACACATGTGGCTCAGTATCCATAGATGGGTCATTGTCCAATGCAAGGATGAAGAAAAGTTATTTTTACAGTAGTTAAAAAATGGGAGATGCAATGAAAGGAGAGGTTAACAAGGGGCTCAAAAATCCTTAAAGTAAACTTCTAAAGTTTTTGACTTTGCAAAGGGAGTGCACAAAAAAGTCTATTTTATCCAAGTTCCATGTAGAGGATAAACCTTAAAAGAACTGTTCTTTATGATATTTTGTTGATTCTTGACTGGCCAAATACCCACCTACTTAATCAACAGATGTCTAGAACAACGTTGGTTGACACAGATGGCAAACTGACCTCAGAACTTAATGAAGTCAACCAGCAGTCACATGCGAGTAATATATGAAATATGTGACAAAATATATGTAGGGACTTATCATTAGATGATGCACAGTAAGACAAACGATGGCAAGTGCACGGATGGAGATATAATGATAAACAACTTGAATCCTGAAGCAAGACACAAAGTTATGTCTGACCACAAATATTAGCATTCCCTAAATGTATCCCTAGAATCCTGTCAATAACACCAGACTCCACCTAACCCTATTCCATTCCTCATGATATCCCTACCAATGGCCCTCAGCTATGCTGACCCTAGCCAAAACAGCACAAAACCACCAAAGAGAATTCAGGAATAGAACACACTGATAAACTGACATGGCATAACTAAAGCAACCATAGAACTGAAGACAAACAGGGTTTTAACTGACTGGGCACAGAAAATAAATCAAAACGGTCTAATTATGTAAGATACTAGAAACAGAATGCAAGCAGATCAGAAGACTCAGCTTAACAGTATACTGTGCACCAGCTGCAAAATGAAACTTGGTTTTATAGTGAGCTAGCAAGGAACCATTCCCACTAAGCAAGCTCACATGTGTCGCATGTTCAGCCATGAGACTTGCTTGATGCAGTTGCATAGCAACTGCCTCATCTGATCTAGTAAGCAGGAGAAAACTAAATGGTAGGAGGATTCCATTCGTAACACTGTCTACCTTTTGATTTCCTAGATTAAAGGGGTTGTCTCACTACAAGGATTGCTTTTTATGTTAGAGATCTTGCAAAAACAAGTCGCTTTGCAATATGTGTCCATTACCTATTCCTAGATATCCCCTCTTGTATGGGCTGCATCAGCTCCTCAGGTCGCTATAGTTACAGACCTGTTTGATCTATCCTGATAGGCTGCCAGCACTGGTTGCTATAGCTGCAGACCTGACTTCTACAGAAGCCTAGTGGAAGCCAGTAAACTCACCCCTGAATTCAAAGTGAAACCAAGAAAACAGGACTGAGGGAAGATGAATCAATATAGTGAGACAACCCCTTTAAGGCATAGGGGTGAATATATAGCCTGTTCCACAGTACAGTTGCCCAGAGAGAGGACGAGGATCACTCTGGCTATAGGGTGTTTTGATACATTTTCTGCTTCTTTCCCTCACTGCTTACAGTCTCCATTGGTCTCATCCAATTCTGGCAATAATATAGATTCAATTTTCTGAGCTGTAATGATGATTCAGTAATTTTGTGTATAAGAAGTCTACAGACCATCAGGAATGTTATTGTTAAGAATCCATTCACTGGCCTAGACCACCAGGGATGTTAACATTGACACCTTCACTCCCTTCCCAGCCCACCAAGAAAGTTGCCATTAATCTTTCCACTTCCACAGCCGTCAAGAGATGGAAATATAACCCTTCTACTGCCCTAGAACATTAGGGATTTTATTATGACCCTGTATTCTGAACAAGTCTACCAGGGACATTTCCACTAATTCCTTACTGCCCTATACCATTTACCACATCCATAACCTAGACTACCAGGAATGCTATCCATTAGAGCAGATGACATATAGATTATCTGACCAAAGAGAAAATAATGGTAATTATTGGTAATTAATTTAAATATGAGATAATGCAGGTATGCTAGTGGGAGGGGGACCAGAAGCTGTTTTTTGAGACTGGCCACATGTATGAAACTGTTTAGGTCTAAAACTCACTTTTTTTGCCCATAGGTTACTATGAACAAAAGAGTGAGTTTTAGACCTAAACAGTTTCATACATGTGGCCAGTCGTCTGTGTCTGCTCTTGGTAAGATGTTACGGGGGGGGATTTATGTTTAGTACAATTGTGCAAGGTAAGTACTAGGCAAATAAGAACACCACCTGCTAATGTATCATTAAAGACCATCTGGCATATTATAGTCATCTGTTATCAAGGTGCCCCTAAAATATGCCCTCTGATTGCAATGAGCACACTTCAATAAAATATCTGTCTTTGGATCCTTGCAGTCTAGATGATCAGGTGTGAGCAGATAAGGGGTGGGAGGAATCATCAAACACTGACTCTCATTATCAGAAGAAATAAATTGTTTGTGCTTAGTTGTCTAAATCATCAAAGTATGTAGAGTCGTTCAGTTTTGGACGAGTTTCACAGGTGATGGTCTAGGTCATGTCTTAATATTTATGAGAAGGAAAATAAAACACCATCTATTGAAATGTAGATCTTTAATCTCCCGACAGACTTCTTCTATGGTAATAGGTTCACTGGCCAAGTATTAATAAAGCTGAACTAACCAAGTGCTGTACTAGAAGTGCTCTAACAGCAAATCTTTTCCATTTATACTTCAAAAAGTGGGTCATTTTGATGACCAGCCAACAAGGTGGGTATTAGGTTGGTTCGTGCACTTTGCAGTGCGTTCTATGGACAACCCTAAATGCATCCAAGGATGGCATCAGCATAGGTGTTCTTTATTAAAGTGGATTCCTAAGCACTAAAAAGCCTTTTTTTGTTCTTGGGATTCCACTTTAATAAGGAACACCTATGCTGATGCCATCCTTGGATTCATTTATGGAGTTCTGAAGGGGAAAGGTGGGCCACTTTCCTATTGGTGGTCTGCTGCAATCTAGGTATTTGATACTGTGGACTCAAAGGACTATAGTGCTGTCCAAATTTGTGCATATTGTTATTCTATGGACATCCTATCCTTACTAAGAGTTATCTATGTAATACCCAAAAAATATAATGTCCAAATAATATTGGCAATCAGCTGCTACCTTTTCCTTATACTTACCAACTCTCTTGATTTCTTTGGGATTTTCCTGGAAGTCGGAAAGGAAGGGTTTATGCAAGTGGGAATTTCTGATGCATTCTTAGGGGTGAGGATAAAATCTCCAAGATGCTATGCTTAGGTGCCCAGGTCATCATGACCAGTATTGCCTCCTTTAGGTTGCACACCTCTAAGGCATCCCTGGTTGCAAATGTCAGACTTGGAACATGAATTCTACCATCTATATTGGGGTAGTCGAGTAGATATATATATTTTTTTCCAATAATACCTCTGCCATAGTTAGACACTTTTGTAATATACTTTGATTACATTTTCTGTAATTTTGTACATTTTCTGCAATTCCATATCAGCTGTTTGATAACACAAAGCTCGGTAATTCTGTGTCTCCACATAGGGAACAGGTCTGTGTTGAACCCAGGAGATCAAGTGACTGAAAGGGTATAGCTTCTTTAAAGGGGTGTTCTCACCATGCTGTTTCACAGAGCCTGCTCTTCACAGCCAGTTAGTTACAGGCTCCCACTTTCTGCTTAGGCTGTGGGTGGTTGTACAGCAGGGAATGGTATATTAGCTTTGTTGTTCCTAGCTTAGCCTGTTAGGCTACATCTACAGGACAGTGGTTTACTGTAGGATATTTAAGCAGATTTGGTATTTAGAATCTGCATACAATCTGACTGTAAATCATCAATAGATAATCCGGGCTATAGTCTACACAGCTCTGATTTTCTGAGGTCAGATTTCAAATCTGAACACCTTATCAAAAAACTTAGAACATGTTCCATAATCCACCATTTTTCACTTGAAAAATGCGAATTATAGCACTGTTCAATTGAATGGGACGCTTGAAATCTGAAAATCGGGATAAAAAGCCAGGAAATAAAAACGGAACAAAAAGCGAAAACTGAGTGTAAAATACTGGTTAGATTCTGATTAGAATCCGACGAGTATTTTGTCCTCTGTCGTGTGGACATAAGCTTAGACTGATATTACTAACAGAAAGGTGTTAACAGTAAGGTAGATAGCAACAGAGCTCTAAAGGGTTAAAGTTTGTCAGTAATATAGATTAACAAGCTAACACATAGCAGGAAGTGTCCTCATTATGGTTGGATGGGGCTGCTGGAGCAATAAGAGAAAAGAGAGATGATCCGTAATTGAAGATCTCCTTCAGCTACTAAACAACGCAAATTGAGAAAAGCAATGTGTTTGGTAATTATAATTATTTACCTTTGCCACATTTTAAACTAACCAATGGTGAAAACTTTTTAAGGACCCCTTATCGACATTTGACGGACCCATACTTCATGGGCAGGAAGGGGTTCCTGCAAATTGGCGTTTGGGTACGTCATGAGGATTGTGCAAGCTCACAAGCGGAGCTTGCAGGACAGCAGCATGGGTATCAGGACTTCCTGTGGGTGTTTAAACCCCCTTTAGCTGTTGCTACTTATCGTGGCAGCTAAGGGAAAGACAGAGGGAGGCTGCTTCCTCTGTCCATATCAGAGCAGCCACGGTGCAATCTCGACTGCTAATGCTTACCTGACAGCTTCGGAAGTCTTTGTTATAGACTTCCGGGGCTGCCGGTGAAGTCACAATGCGCTGCTGTGCCCTGTGGACATGGCCGGGCAAAGTGATTGATGGTTTTCATGAACCCGACACAGCAGTTCTGCTATGTACTGTTCTCCATTGTACCATTGATCTGAAGATCACTGATACCAGTCCCCTATGGGGAAAAGTAAAAAGAAAAAAAGTGAAAAAAACATAAAAAAAAGTAAAACACAAAAAATAAAAATTTATACACCACCTTACACAGACCTATAAATGCCAAAGTGGTACCAATGAAAATTTCAGTTCATCTCTCAAAAAAAAAAAATCTTATTATCTGTAACAAAAAATAAAAAAGTTATGGCTATCAGAAGTTAGCGATGCATAAATATTGTTTGACAGTAAAAACACTTTTTTTTTAAAGCGCTTCAACAAAAAAAAAAAAAAACTATATAAGTTGGTTATAACCGTAATCCTATTGAACCTCAGAGCAAAAATAACTTTTTACATATAATGCACGGGGAGTGCTGTCAAAAATTTTAAAAAAACACTACTAGGATTTTCTACACCCTGGCTTCCAAAAAATGTTTTTAAAAGCAATCAAAAAGTATTGCCCCAACAAAAATTATACCACAAAAAACAAGACCATACACAGCTTCATACACAGAAAAATAAAAATGTAATGGCTTTAAGACTGGCGATGGAAAAAATGTTTTTTTCCCTCATGAATAAAAGTGTTTTTATTGTATAAAAGAAATAACACATAAAAAAAATGTTACAAATTGTGTATCTCCGTAATTGTATTGACCTGTTGAGTAAAGCTAGCATGTCATTTATACTGCATGGTGACCGCTGGAAAAAAGTAAAAATAAAAAACACTGCCAGGATTGCTGTATTTTGTTCAAAATGCCTTAGAAAAACCTTGATAAAAAATGATCAATGCATCATACGAACCCCATAATGATACCAATAAAAACGTCAACTCATCCTGCAAAAAACAAACCCTTAATAAGCTCTATTCGAAAAAGAATAAAAAAGTTATGGTGCTATGTCGCCAAAGTTATGTCCTCAGACTATGACGACATAAAAACTTAATTTTTTATAAACGCATTTCTATTGTGTAAAAGTAATAAAATGTAAAAAACTAAAAACAGTAACTGTACCAACCCACATAGTAAAGTTATCCTGTCATTTATACCGCACAGCCGAACGCTAAAAAAAATTGTGAAATACCTCTGGGGTCGATATAGTCAATACAAAGGGTGTAGTTTCCAATATGTAGTAATTTTAGATTGTGTTTATGAAGATTTAGCCCCTTAGGGTGTCCAAAAACCTGTAATGGTGCCTACACAAAATCGTAATGAAAATGAGACCCCAAAGTCCGGTAGGTGCTCCTACTATTCTGAGGCTTGTGGTTGAATCAAACAGTGGATATCTCTAAAACCGGCAGGATTGGGGGAATCAATATTGAGTTGCATTTCATTGGTGACATCTACCGTTTTCAAGTTAACAATGGATAAAAATTGAAAATCTGCAAAATAAAAGTGAAATTTTTACATTTCCCCTCCATTATCCTTTAACTGCTGGGGGAAATCCCTAATGGGGAATAATAACGTTTAAATGCGGGTTTTAAATTTTACTTTAAGGGTTTTTTGTTTTTGGTTTCTTTAGGGGAGTATTTATGGGAAAGGTACCCAAACCCATACGGCCCCCCTTTAAAAACCCCAAAACAAAATTGGGTGGGGGGCCTTTTAAAAAAATAAAATTTTCGGGGGAAAATAAACAAACTAAATTTCAAGCCCCCTAATTTTGGTAAAAAAAAAAAAAAAAGACTTTAAAAAAAAATGCTGCTGACCTAGGGTTTTAGAAAAATGGTAGTTGCTAGTTAAAAAACTTTTTGGGGTGGAAAAAAACAGGGCAAAAATTTTTTAGAAAATTTTTGAAAAGGGAAAACTTTTTTTCCAAATTTGCACGCCCATTTTGATAGTTTTAAACAAATTAACAAAAAATTGTGTGGCCCCAAAATTTCTTACAAAATTTAAAGAAACAATTGGGGGTTTAATGGGGCAAATTTTTTCCTAAATTTCACATTTTTTGGGTTTTTAAAAAGTATCAAAAAGTTTTTTTCCCCACTATTAAGTGACACAGGGTACAAAATTTTTAAAAAACGGGCTCTGCCGGGGGGTTTCGAAATTTTTGGGCTGTGGTGGTTAGGGTTTTTAAAAAGCCACCCCCCTTTCGGGTTTTTATAAACCCTTAAAAGGGAAATAGGGGCGGGATGTGCACCCGAAAATTACGGTAACCCATAGTTTCATAGAAAACTATGGTTTTACGTCCTCTCCCCGCTCGTATTTTTACGGTCTTTATTGAACGCGCGGGGGGTTTTAAGTGACATGTCATTTACTTGCAAAAAATTCGTGGGGGGAGAAATTATGAAATTGTCTTTGGGGCCGGCGGGCTGCGGGGCCCCCCGGGAGTCGAAAACTTTTTCAACCCGGACCCCCAAATCACCCCCCCGAAATTTGCGGGCCATATTTGTACGCCCCCCCAATTCTTTTGTATGAACATCTTTCCTTAAGGTTTTCCTTTTGAAGTTGAAAGCAAGTGGGATAGTTAAAGACTGAGGTTGGGAGGAAGGGAAGTTTTGGGGAATTTAAACAGCAAAACCCTCTTGGGGGCTTGCATTTTTGGGGTTTAAAAAAAAGGGAAAAAAATTTTTTTCAAAAAGGAAATGCTGCTGCCCCAGGGAGAGGAATTTGGGTCACAGAAAAAAAAGCCAAATAACAAAAATTTAAAGGAGTTTTAAAGAAAACTTAGGCAAGAAAATTTAGGTTTTTTTCATTTTGCTTGTGGACAAAACCCTTTTTAATATTATCAAATTCTTTAACATAGTTTCCATCCCTTTTTTAAAAAATCTGCCAAATTTTGCCATTAAATGGAATCCAAGTCAGGTCAATCCAAAAAAACTTAGGGTTTTATTCCTTTTGGGTTTTTTAAAGGGAAAAAGGTTTATCCCCAAAAAAAAGGGGTATTTTTTTTTGTCCAAATTTTTATTTTCCCCAAAAACCTTTTTTTTGGAATTTTTGGTTTTTTTTTGTTTTTTATTTTTCATACCCTTTCCAAATTTTTTTAAAAAAATTCTTAAGTCCCTTTCAGTTTTCACTTTGGCCACTAGGCCTTATTTGACACTCTTTAACAGCAGTCAGAGAGATGCCCCTTTTTTTTAGTAGCTTCTGCCCCTAGGAGACTTTTTAAAATGAATCAGTTTCCATTAACTTCTAGGGGGGTTTTATTTGTCTTTCTTTTGGGGTTTTGGGGAAAAGGGAAAAAAGTTTTTGCAGGAGGTTTAAAAGGGGTGGAAAATGGGGACTTTCTCCCGGGGGATCCTGTGTTATTTTTTCACCCCGGTTTTCTTTCCCTTTTAGTTTGACCCTCTTTTGTGTGATTTAAAAGGAAAAAAAGGGAGGCAACTGAGAATCTTTCTGTACAGAAAAAGGAAAAGTGCCTGACTATTATTTTGGCCTAAATGGCCCAAAAATGGGGGAAAATGCAGTTAGTAAGAATATTCAAAAATATTGAAAGTGATAAAGGGAAAATTTAAAAAAAAAAAAAAACCAAAAACCAAAAATTCCCCCTTTATGTTCTAAAAAAAAGAGTTTTTAAAAAATAAGTATTTTTGATTTTCCAAATTCCCTTTAAGTTAAGGACACAAGTATTTTAGCTTTCTTTTTTCCCGGGTGGATTTTATAGCCTCCCAATTTTTTTCCCCATTAATGTACAGAAAAACTCCCCTTAGTTCCCCAAAATTTAAAAATTTTCTGTGTGGTTTTTGAGAACAAGGGGAAGGGCTTTTTTGCCCTTAATTTAGGGGCCCCCAAAAGTTGCCCAAAAATTTCTTAGCACACAGTCTTCCCTGATGCTGGGTTTTCCCCACATTTAAACTCTTAAGGGATTTGCACAATATACCTCTTTTTCCCCCTTTTATGTCATTCCCTTTTGTTTATGAAAAAAAAGGTAGGTTTTTTTTTTAAGAAGAAAAGAAGAAAATTAAAAACCCCAAGGGGGACCCCCCCCTTTATGACCCTTTTTTGCCCTTTTTTTTTTTATTTTTTTTAAATTTTTTAGAAAAAATTTATGGCAGATGCTTTGAGCTATTTAAAAAAACTTTCCCGGGGCCCTTTCAAAAAAGTGGGGTTTTTCCCCCTTTCTTTCTTTCTTATTTTCCTTCTTCTCTACTATTTTTTTTTAAGGAAAAAATTTTTGATTTCGACATAAAACCGTTTTTTCACCGAAATTTTAAGGGCACTTATTATTTTTTTTTATGAATTTGTCAGTAAAAAAATTTTCACAGAGGTTGGTTCAGTAGTTACTAAGTGGCCCATTTGTTTGTTTTGGGGAAAAAGGGGAAAAGGGAAAAACTGACATTCAGGTTTTTGTCTGTATTGGATTTTTTGCCCAAAAACTGGGGGGTTGTTTTTAATTTTTAGCATATTTAAATTTTACAATAATTAAAAATAAAAAAAACAGACAAAAAAACAAGGGGTTGGGGTACTTGGTATATTTGAAGCCAAATATTACCAAAAATCTTTTTGACAAGACATTTTAATTAAAGGTGAAAACCCCTTTTTTTTCAGACTATAGCAATGGTGTTTATGTCTAGAGCAAGAACATTCATCTGAATAATTAATGGCAAAGGGGCATTGGATGGTAATAATCAGGCAAACTTAATACTGTATGTTAGGAGGGGCAGGGTAAAATTTAATTCAGAAACCCATTTGTCCAGAAAAGATTTTGTTTTGGGCCTCCTTTTTGGCAATTTTAGGCAAGTTCCCCTGAATTACACTGTTACAAAATTACTTTTGTCCCTGGTTACAAAACAGAGATTTGGGGAAAGCTGGGGGATTGTTGTTCCATGTTCCACAAATTTGATAGTAGCTTGTGGAAAAGGGCACGTTTTCCAGCATGCCAAAATTTATGTGGAAAAAATGAGGTGAATCTTCTTTAAAAAGGGGCCCAAAAAAAAACCCTTTTAAAAATTTTAAAAACCCTTCCCTACCCCATTTTCCCCCAAATATTTAAAAAAAAAAAAAAAATCCCCTTCCCCGCACTAAACCCAAAATGAAAAAAAAATTTTGTGCTTTGGGGGGGTTTTATTAAAAATATACCTGTTTAGAATCAAAAAACTAAATTTATTAAGAACCCCAAAAATATTGTCCCTTTTTCCTGTTTTGTTAAACCCCGGGAATGCCTGGGTCTGTTTTTTTCTCCTGTCAGGGGCACCTTTTAAAATTTTTTTTTTAGAAAAAAGGGGCCCCTCTATAATTGATCAAGGGTTGGAATGGGTTTTTTGGGGGGAGGGCAGATGGTTTTTAATTTATGGGGCCCCTGATGGCCCGCCCTATTTTAAACTTTAATTTGGGCTATAATCATGCCCCCTTTTTGTAGACCTTTTTTCCCCTTCCCAAATTGCCCCTTTAAATTTACAAGTTTTCCTTCTGTTACCTGACCAGTTTCAAAAGGCGTTAGGGGAGGGGCCAAAAAAAAAAATTTAAAATTTTGGCTCAACTTTTTTTTTGGGGGGTTTTAAGGGGGTTTATGGGGTGGTTTCTAAACAGTGTTTTGGTTTTTAATTTAGAATTCCTTTTTTAAAAAAGGAAAAGGGGAGTTTTCCCTATTTTCACAGCGAACAACCCCCATTCACTGAGTTTCCGACTGTTTTTGGGGCTACAAATTTTTTTGTTTTTGATCACCACAAAACTTTGAAAGGCATTTTAAAAGGCCTGCCGGGGCCCAACCCAGCTGTGGAAAAGGCAGAAAGTGTCAATTGGGGCAGGGGGTTTTTAGTGGGTTAAAGGGGGGGGAATGGGAAAAACTCCCTGGAATTTTTGGGGGATTAAAAAGGGGCTTGTGCTTGCCCCCTAGGCCCAGTTTAAACCAAAAATTGATTTTTGAAAAACTTTTTAAAAAAAAAATGAAAAGTTTAAAAAGGGCTCCGGGCTGGGGTTCTCTTTTTAAAAAGGGTTTAATGCCCCTTTTACCCTCAGGGGGTGTTTAAAAAGGGGGGATAAAAAAGGGGGGAAATCCCAATAGCCCGGGAAAAATCCCCTTTCCCTATCCCAACAAGGAATTTTTTGTATTAAAGGCCAGCTAAAATTGGGTGGTTTAGAAATGGGTGCCCTTGTGTTCACCAAGGGGAAAATGGATTTTGAGGGGTTTTATCTTAATTAATTTTTTTATCATTATATATTAATTTTTTTTTAAATTTATTTTTTTTTATTTTTTTTAAAAGGCCCATTAGTTCCAGGGCGTTGGGGACATTTGAGGGGGGGTTTCATAAAAATAAAAATAAGTCAAAAGGGGGTACTTTATAATGTATGAATGCCCAAATTGGCACCACAAGGGGGAGAGGACCCTACCCGCGAGGGCCCCACAATCTAAAAAAAGGGAAAGGGGAAAAAAGGAAAAAAAAGGGAAAGGTGGGGGGGGCAGACAATGGGTTTTTGGGGAGGGGTTTTTAGTGGCAGCAGGGTTTTTGGGTTTTGGGGGTTATAACAAGCCCGAAGGGGAAAGGGGTTTTTTTAGATTGCTTTTGAAGGGGGGGGTTTAAAGTTTGGGGGAGAGTTGATGTGTTGGGGCACTGAGTTCCCGAGTTTTGGGGGAAAAACAAGAAGAAGTTTGGAGGGGGGTTGTGTGAGGAGCATATAAAGGGGGAGAACAAAAAGATGAAGGTCCCGTGAGGAACCCGGAAAATTGATGAAAAGGGGAGGTTTTCTTTGGGGATTTAAAGGGAGAGATTTTTATGGAGGGGGAGAGGTTTTTGGAGAGCCTTGTAGGACCTGGGGTTAAAACAACTTGAAATGAATTGCTGGGCAATGGGGAGGCCCGTGAAAAGATTTGTTTAAGGGGGAAGAGAGGAGAGAAGGGGGGAGAAAAAAGCGGGGTTGGGGGGGGAGAGGGGGAAAAGAAAAGGGGATAAAAGGGGGAGATTAGGGAAAAATTTTTTTGAAGGGGGACAAAAGGTGTGAGGGACCCCCGAAAAAGGTGGGATTTTTTAGGGGAGGATGACAAGGGGGAAAGGACCAGCATTTTTGTGGTGTCGACGTTGGGAAACGAATGGATGCAGAGGATATTTTAGGTGGGGGGTGGGGCAGGCAGGGTAAGGGTTTGGAGTGGGGTTTTGAAAGATAGAGCGGAGTCGGGGATTATCCCCAAGGCAGGGACTTGGGAACGGTGAGAGTGTTGAGCGTGACTGAGATAGAGAGATCAGGGGCCCAAGGGTGAGTTGGAGGTGGAAAGGATGGTACTGTTTTCTCCAATTTAGTTTTAGGGACTGATGAGAAGAAGGGGAAATGGACGAAACAGTCTGGGATCCGGGGGGAGAGAGGAGGGTAAATTCTGGGCGGAGATGTAGAGTTGGGTATCGTAGCATAAGGTTTTTAAAAAGCTGTGCGGGGCTATGGATGCCGGGCCAAAAGAGTGTAAAGAGAGAAGAGAAAAAGGCCAGGACTGCCCCCTGGGGGAAACCCCAACAGAGATGGCCGGGGGGGGAGGAGGTGGAGGGGAGAATGAGAAAGTGAATGTCCGATCAGTGAGGAAAAGGGGGGATCCGGGGGCCAAAGTCCATGATTCCCGAGGGGGGGGAGAGGATTTGTAGCGGAGGGAATGGTGCAGTGTCAAGGCAGAGGAAGGTTAAGGGAGGGACAGATAGGAAGTGGGGGGCTTTGGCAGTTTGCTAGGTAAAATTGGTGACCTTGGTTAGGGGCGTTTCGGTAGAGTGGTGGGGTCGGAAACCGATTGTAGGGGGTCAAGAAGAGATTTGGGGAGAGGTGGGGGAAGCTGAAGATAGACGTGCTGTTCGAGGAGTTTGGAAAAAAAGGGAGAAGTGAGATGGGGCGATAGTTGGACAGAGAGGAGGGGTCAAGGGTTGTTTTTTTGAGGTTTGGAGTGATAGTAGCATGTTTAAAGGGCGGAAGGGGGGAAGGGGGGGGCCCAGGGGTTAGCGATAGGGTTGAAGAGATGGGGTGAGGGGGGGATGATAGAAGCATGAGTTGGGGAGAGGTGGGATGGCGTGGGTCAAGACTAAGGAAAGTGAGGTTGGTTTGGACAGTAGAGGGAAAAAAGGTTTGTCATGAGTGCAGTGGGGAAGCGGGGGTTAAGGGGGAAGGAGGAGTTTGGCAAATGGAGAGGGGGTTGTGGGGGTTTGCGGGTGAAGCTTTCTCTGATTGTGGTTTCTTTGGAGGAATTTGAATGGCAAAGTCGTTGCTGAAAGGAAATGGGGGAGGGGAAGGGGTGTGGTGGGCGGAGGGAGGGGGAAATTGAAGGTTTTGAATAAAATTTTCTGGGGGTTTTGTGAGACAGGGGGATTGGTTGGTGAAGTGTCCTGTTTGGCTGGGTGAGTGCAGGGGTTTAAAATTTTATGTAGTGATTGTTTTATGAGGAAAATCATCGGTGGAGCAGTTTTTCTTTTTCCGCGGCGTTCTGCAAAATTTTGGAAGCGGCCCCCAGTTTTTTTAGGGGAGTCGTGTGCCCGGGTTGTTGTTGCTTTGGGGGGGTTCTGTTGTTGTTGGAGGAGCGACTGAGTCAAGGGTGGTGGTGATTGTGTGGTTGTAGTAAGTGGTGGCTGCGTCTGGGTCATTAAATGAGGAGATGGTTGAAAGAGGTGCATTTATATAGAACATTGCATTTTAATATTTGTTGCTATCATTGTACACACACAGAGTGTCATGATACAGATCTCATAGGTTACTTTTAGTCCAAGCAGCAATCTCAATTTGAAGGTTGCACTAAGGTGCTAGACCAGTGATGGTCCACATCAAGTACAATCCTATTCAGATAAGTAATTCATAAGGATGGTCGGCGCTTCAAAGCTGTGAGTTAAGTGATAATCCACAACTTTATTAAATCTTACATTTCATCATAAAATTTATTTTGCACTGTGTCAAATGATACAATTTATGTAAATTTAACAATTTGGGCAAATGCCTCATGTCTCATGGCCACTTAAAGGGGTTTTGCCATGATGTAATGTTGACGTGGGATCCTCCAAAATGGGTATTTAATCACTTTTCTAAATATATATAATTACAAAAGAGCTACAGCCTGACTTACATGCCCTTATGTTCTTGACAGCTTACATTAGACAGGAGATGATATGGCCCTACTTGCATTGTTTGCACTTCTTATCTGATGGCAGGGAAGCTTTGAAGGGACTGGGGAGAAAAGATCTTGTGTCTTTTGTATAGAGAATCCACTGGTTGTAATGTAATTATCTGAGTAAACATGCAGACGCTCCCTGCTCAGCCCTCCTCTCCCCCTGAAGCAGTTTGTGAACAAATGAAAGCTGAGAGTTTATCTTCTCTCCTGAGCAGATAAGAGGGAGAAACTTGTGCATAATACAGTTATCCACTGTGGATTAGCCAAATAACATGTTTGCTCAAGTAAAGAGACTGACTATCAGGAACATGCATGGAAAGTGATGACATCACAGAGGAGGTACTTGTTTTTTTAAACACAGAAACACAACGCTCCTTTTTCAAGCCTCAAGAGGGGAGTATCAGCCTGTTAGGTGAGGAAATCACTTCTTGGAAAAACCCTTTTAAGATACATCAACAGTACCGGTACCTTTATATACCACTTCTGCGGGATATATTCAATCTACTTTGATATCTGTCACCATGCTATCAAGCCTGAAGTCGGGCATCTGCCTGAAACATTGCATAATTTGACACAGTAGACAAAAATTTTATGATGACATAAGAGATTTAATAAAGTAGTGAATTATCAATTACAGGGGTTTTGTCATGATTAGCGATGAGCGATTGTGTCAACTATCATCGGATCAATAGTCGATATCGGCAATTATCTTGCCGATATCTGATAGCCGATAATAGATTATCCCCGATGACCATTAAAGTCCATGGGAGAGGAACAACAGCTTCATTCTTACACCCAAACAGGGCTGGAGAAGCTGGAATTAACATCCACAACAGGAAACTGGATATGTGCTACATCTTAGGCAAGACAATTAGGCAACAAGAGTCACAGAAAAAAAAGTCACAGACTATTTACTGTCCCTGTCCTTTACCACAGCATGACCCTTAAACCTGCATGACCCACAGATTAAAAAATGCCAGAAGGCAGTATTATTTGAACCACCATTTTAGTTGAACAGGACATGGACCATCCCTGTGCTGGACCACAGCATGACCCTTAAACCTGTCTGACCCACAGATTAAAAAGTACCGGAAAAAGGAGTCTTTCAACAACCATTTTAGTTCAACAGGACATTGACTATGCCTGTCCTGGACCGCAGCATGACCCTTAAATCTACATGACCCACAGATTAAAAATTGCCTGAAAAAAGTAGTCTTTGAACCACCATTTTAGTTGAACTGGACATTGATTATTCCTGTCCTGGACCGCAGCATGACCCCAAAACCCACATGACCCACATGACAATGATGATGACGACGTTTGTGGCCGTGACTGGGAGGACGAGGAGGTAAGACTGCTGGATGCAGGTTGCATTAACTACTGAAGAACAGATTGGCGACGCTGTTCGTTACTGAGATTCACAGGGCCCTGACCCAGCAATGACAGGCCTGACGGTCCTCCCAACTGAACTTTCGCTGGCCTTGCGTGTGTTGTTGCCAGCACTGGAAGGAGCACCTTCTCTCGTACCTCTACCTCCATGTCCTACACCCCTCTTTGCTCGCTTACCACCTGCATTTCGCTCCATGTTTAGAAAGATAAAAATTTAAGAAGGTATGGAAGAGGTTTTGACAGTCTCTTATTAAAAGACGACAAATCGCAGCTATTCTTAAATCCCTCTAATTTCCTACAGCTAACTAGAATTAGAAACTGAATTGTTTCTAGCAAATACCTGTGAAATGCGGTCTGGTGGAAGAACCGTAAGACAAAATCAACAGTGTTCTGCCTTCAGTCCCAGTGATTTACAACTGCCCAGTAGGACTAGGAATTGATAGTTTTCAACAAACTATCATACAAGTGCGCTATCTGCGCCAAACTGAGATTCACCCAGCGCAATAAAAATATTCCGAAGTTACAAGGATGAGAAATTGCATTTTTTGCAGCAATGACAAACGAGAACAGTTACTAGAAAATTTTCAAAATTGTCGTACAACGGGGCTATTTGAAAAAAACTGGGGCCGCACCACGAGCAATACAGCTATTTAAAAGTTATACGGATAACAAATGGTGGTTTTTGCACCAATGAAATACACCAACAGTAACTACAAAATTTCTGTATTCAAATTTAAGTACAAGGTGGCTATTTGAAAAAAACTGGGGCGAACCAAAGTGCAATACAGCTATTTAAAAGTTATACGGATAAGAAAAGGTGGTTTTTAAAACAATGAAATATACCAACAGTTACTACAAAATTTCTGTATTCAAATTTAAGTACAAGGTGGCTTTTTGAACAAAACTGGGCTGAACCAAAGTGAAATACAGCTATTTAAATGTTATACGGATAAGAAAAGGTGGGTTTTGCACCAATGAAATACACCTGCAGTTACTAGCAAATTTCTGTATCCTAATATAAGTACAAGCTGGCTCTTTGAACAAAACTGGGCTGCGCCAAAGTGTAATACAGCTGTAATACAGCTATTTAAAAGTTATATGGATAAGAAAAGGTGGGTTTTGCACCAATGAAATACACCTGCAGTTACTAGAAAATTTCTGTATCCTAATATAAGTACAAGGTGGCTCTTTGAACAAAACTGGGCTGCGCCAAAGTGAAAAACAGCTATTTAAAAGTTATATGGATAAGAAAAGGTGGGTTTTGCACCAAAGACATACACCTGCAGTCACTAGAAAATTTCTGTATCCTAATATAAGTACAAGGTGGCTCTTTGAACAAAACTGGGCTGCGCCAAAGTGAAAAAACAGCTATTTAAAAGTTATACGGATAAGAAAAGGTGGGTTTTGCACCAATGAAATACACCTGCAGTTACTAGAAAATTTCTGTATCCTAATTTTTGTACATGGTGGCTCTTTAAACAAAACTGGGCTGTGCCAAAGTGAAAGGTACAATTTCACCTCAGGTGCGAGGTGTGCTGGCCAAAAACTGGTAAAAAAACCCATTTCAATGCAGGTTCAAAGCAGTGTCTAGGCTGCACAATATACACTCTCCTTTCAAAAGCCTGCCTGCCTGTCTGTCTGTGTTCGCCCGCACTTGCCCCCCGCCTTGGCTGTACAACGCTAGATGCTTCTTTAAAAGTCTCTGTCTAACTAACTAAGAGCTGAAATTCTCTAATCTACCTATGTTCTAATGTTAACAGCTAAAAGCGAAATGTGTCTCTGAGCTGAGCTGTATTGAGAGAGACCTAGCACACGTCCTGCTCTAGTGAGAGACACTGAAACACTGATGATGAACAGGAAACGATGTTCTATGCAAAACGAGGGCATGTGATTTTTCCAGACAGTGACAACTATACACATCATAGTCATGACGTCGCACACCCAGCTCACCCTGCTCTATACTCTAAGCTGATTTGCTGGGCGCCAAAATTACAGGAAGCGCTGAAAATGGTGCGATAGTGATAGATTATGTGCAGATTCTCACCTAAAATATCACGTGATCGGAAATTTCCCATTAACCTAAAAATCGTGCCGATTTCAACTTTGTCAATTATAATCGCTCATCCCTAGTCATGATGCAAAATCTTCTGCAAAGGCCAAATCATAGCTCGCTACAAGCCAGCCTAAGTGAATGGGGAAAGGGCCTCATTTACACAGCCCTTCTCCATTTATCTCTATGGAAGTTCTGAATACAGTCAAGCACACTCACTCAAATACAGCATAGAACAGAACAGGGAGAACTGTGCCAGTGCAGCCCCCTACCCATTCTCAAAGGCTGGCTCATAGTGAGCTATGAGCTTGCCTCCACAGGGGATCAAAGCAGAACCTTTTTAAGTCATAGTCTTGGAGTGCCCACCATCCTTGTGGATCACTGAAAGGTGTTTCCAACACTTTTAAAAATCTCCCATTGTATCTAAGTAGAAAACTAACCCATACTTACCTCTCCAATCACCACCACTCAAGCACTGTAAGAGCTCCAGTGTGTCTTTCAACCACCAGTCCCTCAATGATGACTGCAACCAGTCTGCAAGTACAAGTCAGTGACTGGTAGAAGCATCACCACTGTTCCAGTGCTGCCAGAGCTCCAATGTCCCTCCACCTCCGGTCCTTCACTGGTGACATCACATTCATGGATCATATGATGCTACAGCCACTCACTAACCCCTATGGTCACATGCTGTACATGGTTGCAGCATTATATGATTCTTGAACGTGATATCATCAGTAAGGGACCGGAGGAGGAACGCTGGAGCTCTGGCAGCTCTGGAATGGTGGTGATGGGAGTGGAAAGTATGATGTAGGGCACAGTGGGAGATGGTTGGGAAGATTATTAGAGTCTTGGAAACCTTTTTTTTGTAGGTTATTTTTGAGTCATCCAATAAGAAATAGAACTTAGAGACAAATGATTGGCATCAAAGCCACCACTGCCTGGACATTTGGAGCCCAATTTTACTGTATGTCAAAGTCCAAGATTGCAGGCATTTTGTATGTCCTCGTCTCAGACGTATGTTAAGATTTCTAGTGGGGTCCAACATGGTCAAATATAAACCTCCCCGGTGGTTTTATATTGGTGATGTGGTCAAACACTGACTGCATAATGATGCTGCTAGTAAAATTGCTGTGTTTGCAAAACTGAAGCTGCATGTAATATACATTATTGATGGTGTTTTCTGCTGTTAAAATTATAAAAAAAGTATAAATAATATATTAAACAATCGACTTATTAAGCTGCTGATTTTCCACTAAATTAAATGCTAATTATTACACATTGCCATCTTAAAACTAAACATTATCCATTGAAGCCGGTTGAATTAGATTTTGTACAGTTTAGGTTCCATAATTAATTTTAGCAATTTGCGTCTGTTGTATTAATTTACCATAGAAATGATGGTTGTATGCTTTTCATGACTGTAGATGATTAAACGTGTGGATCTCATGTTATAACATTTTCATTTCGATCTTTAATAAAATCGCCAGCTATAATTGAATTTTACTTCCCAAGTCCTTTGTTCTAATGGTTCTGTTCTTAAGGGGCAGTGAAAGCCTACAGTGTTCAACGGGATATGTCACCAGTAGGACCAGATCACAAAATTGATGGAAGCCGCATCACCAGTAAGCTATAATATAGTAGAAGGATAGCCCTGACATCTGCTGTTGGAAGAAGCGAAGTTTTGAGTTTCCAAAGTTTTGAGTTTCCAGCGCGGGAAAAACACCCCCAGTAGCGTTGACTTGAAACTCCCAGTCCCCAAAGCAAAATCTGTATTATAGGCTCGCCATATACCCTGCGTCATTTATAATATGTGTCTTCCTATGGGGAAAAGGGGTTTTAGGCCTAGGTGAGCACCAGAGCCCAGGTGTAAGTGCCACCTTTAAACTCCATATAGATGCACCTATCACTAGCAGGCATCTGAAGCTCAGCTTCTCTCCTCTATCATATAACCCCATATATCACAGAGCTCAGCTCCTCTCCCTCTATCATATAACCCTATATATCACAGAGCTCAGCTCCTCTCCTCTATCATATAACCCTATATATCACAGAGCTCAGCTTCTCTCCTCTACCATATAACCCTATATATCACAGAGCTCAGCTTCTCTCCTCTATCATATAACCCTATATATCACAGAGCTCAGCTTCCCTCCTCTATCATATAACCCTTTATATCACAGAGCTCAGCTCCTCTCCTCTATCACAGAACCCTATATATCACATCGCTCAGCTCCTCTCCTGTATCATATAACCCTATATATCACAGAGCTCAGCTCCTCTCCTCTATCATATGACCCTATATATCACAGAGATCAGCTTCTCTCCTCTATGATATAACCACCCCTGTGCAATTTGAAGAACAGTCTGACTCCCGTCTGTAATCATTACAGTAGGTCAGGTGTTGTAGAATTTTTTTTGTATGCCCACATTAAGGGGGTCTTACAATGCCAGCCCCATTCTATGTGTCGTTTAAGGTCATTATAGCGAGGGACCTTCCTCATGAAGCCCTTTGATTAAAACCCAGTAATAATGAGTAGCTTTTACTATGGTGGACCAGGCTTGGTTATATAATTACATTATGTCTGTCAGGGCTTGGCGGCGCTCAGCCTGCAGGAAACAACGTTCTGCAGCAGCCGATCAGCGACCCCATCCTGATAGACAGTCGGCTGGGAGCTGTATGAATGACAGAGGTCCAGTCACTCTGGACAGGGGGCGTGTCGCACCAGCCAATGGGAGGACCCGGAGGCCGCTCCAATCAGCTACAGGGGCGGTATCCAGGAATCACATTTAAACTCCCTGCAGGCTGAGTGCTGCACCTGTGATATTTCCTGGCTGCCTAGTGTCCTGTTATTTTGTATTGTGCTGTTTATTTTTGTACCAGACCCCGGCTTGTTTACTTACTTCGGCTTGTCTTCTGATTTTGTACTTTGCTCCCGTTCGTGTTTGACCCCGGCTTGATTAAGGTTTCTCTTTGGTTCCGATTTGTGGCTTGGCGTTTCTGATTCTGGTTATTGACCCGCACTGTCTGACTATTCTTCCTCCTGACGGCCCCAGCACTCTAGCAGCGCAGGGACTGTCGCCCAGTTGGTGTCTGCCGCTTAGGGCAGCACGTCAAGTAGGCAGGGACATTGGGCCGGGTTCCAGTCAGGGCTCACTGTACCACCCTTGACGTGACAATGTCATTGGTAAAAGAGGTTGTCAGGATGGTCACACAGGTATTAAAGGGGTTGTCTCAGTACATTGATTCCTCATACCTCAGTCCTGTTTTCTTGATTTCATTTTGAATTCAGGGGTGTGTTTACTGGCTTCTACTAGGCTGCAGTAGAAGCCAGGTCTGTACCTATAGCAACCAGTGCTGACAGCTTATCATGAGAGATTGAACAGGTCTGCAGCCCATACAAGAGGGGATATCTAGGAATAGGAATGACACTGGTAATGGACACATATTGCAAAGTGACTTGTTTTTGCGAGATGTTTAACATAAAAAGCAATCCTTGTAGTGAGACAACCCCTTTAATTTCTTCCTTTTCACTCCTATTTTTATCCAGTCAAGGGCTGGTAGCTCAGATCTTTACTGAGGGGCGAAGGCTCGGCATGAATGGTCTCTTACTGTATACAGAAACCTATGTATTTAGATATTTATAACATTTTTTATTGTACTATGAGGCAGAATTGGATCAAACTAAAAGAGGAAATTAAGAAAGGAACTGTTGGGATTTTTGTTAAATTTACCTATTTAGTTTTTTTGGTTCAGATTTAACATTTTTTAATCACTTTTTCCTTGTTATGATGGTTTTTTTTAGCAGACGTTATAAGTAAAATGCTATGTGTATCAGATCAGAACAATGAACAAGCTGGAGTCTGTGGTGCAATAAATGCCATTTTTGGCAGAGCATTGCTCTATGCTTTCAGGATAAATGCTCATTTTATTTACTTGAAAATCAGATAGCAAGAAAACAATTCAATTAGCCTTTGCTTGATGGCAAACAGACGCTGATGATTGCCTTCCATCCTTCTACTGCCGTGGATGTAGCACTAGAGCTAGATAAAAGAAAACATCTGGCTGAATGGCTCTGCTAAGAGGAGCTTGGAGGAGCTCTTTTGTGTGTAAGTAGACAGAGAGCAGAATTCAGGAACAGTTATGGAGCAGGACGTAAACAGGCAGATGTACCCACCACAATACGTAATTCTCTCTTCAGTGTTAATGGGAACGTGTATGGTAGAATCTCTTAGGACCCGAGCTGGGAGATTACGCAGAGATAACATTATTAGAGAATCATATTGTATGTTATCAGTTTCCTTCAGTTTGTCATTTTAGAGGTTCTCTATATTTAACCCCTTAAGCCGAACGCTTGAAAAGTAGTTAATGACCAGAACATTTTTTAGTTTTTTGCCTCCTTGTGTGTTCAACAGTTGTAACTTTTGTTATTTTTTTAATGACGCAGTTGTATGAGGCCTCGTTTTATCCGAGACGAGTTGTAATTTATGGGGGAATAGTTTAAATTTACTTATAAATAATTGCAGAATTTTTTTTAAATTCGATTTCAAATTATTATTTTTTTTTTACACCATTCACATTTCACAATTAATAATTTTTTTGATTAATTCTAAATGTTTTTACGGTCGTGTGTATACATAACATGTGTATGGTTTTTTTTTTTTTATGTACTGTATGCACAATTTTTTTTTATTACATATTTATTTTTATTATTATTATTTAAATTTTTTTATGGTTTTTAATTTTTTTTTAAATCCCATGTAGGGAGAACTGTGTTACTTTTTTTATTTTTTATTTTACACTTTTTTTTTACACTTTTACACAGGCAGTGATCAGGTCAGCTCATAGTCTGCCCTGATCACTGACTTGTTACACAGACAGCCCTGGGGCCACTCTCGGTCCCCAGGGCTGATTGTGCAGCCGTTCCCCAGGCTCTGTCGGGTCACCGGGCGTTCCGATCACCAACAGAGCAGGGAAACCCTTTGATTGCACTGCGGTGATGATCCGTGGCAATCAAAGGGTTAAAGCACCGGGGAGCAGAGCTTTCCCCCGCTCCCCAGTGCTTGCAGGAGCTGCACTGGGATCAGGGCTGTGTAGTACAGCCCCATTCTTAGTTCTTAGAACAGAGAAACAAAATCCTACCAAGTACAATAGTAATGGGTAGGAATATATACCAGAAAGTTGGCAGGGAGTAAACACAAAAGTATAATTACTATCCCTGCACATTTCCTGATAGATGACTAACCAAAGCCCTGCCTGTTAAAAAGCGGGGCCCTTGTCCTAACAAAGACAGCTCCTTTGGGAACCTGTCCCTAATAATTATATCCCCTATATTTCCCTAACAGATGCAAAATGTTTCAGATATGAAATGTCCCAACGTGTTTCTATTACCCACCAATTAAGTCCCCTGAAGAAACCAGGTGGGTGTTGAAACATGTTGGGATATTTCATATCTGAAACATTTTGTATCTGTTAAGACAACATAGGGGATATAATTATTAGGGAAAGGTTCCCGAGGGAGCCATCCTTATTAGGATGAGGGCCCTGCTTTTTGAAGGGCATGGCTTTGGTTAGTCATCTATCAGGAACTGTGCAGGGATAGTAATAATACTTTTGTGTTTACTCCCTCCTGAATTTCTGGTATATATTCCTACCCATCATTACTGTACCTGGTAGGATTTGCTTTCTCTGTTCTGTCATTGGTCTCTTAAATCTGGGATCAATCACATTTTGTTTTCTTGGCAATGCAGTATTTGTCTACCTTTTTATTGCTTGTACTGGGACTGTATTTTTAATGGATTATCAATAAAGGTTATTTTTTTTTCGAAATTTAGTCCTCCGGCCTAATTTTCCCTAATGTCAATGGAGTCCTTGAAAGTATAAATAGATTAATTTTATTTTGGAACCAAGCTTTAAATGAACAATAAATGTCAAAAACATACAAAAATTTTGTTAAAAAAAAAACCCCCTAAATTAAATTTAAAGGGAAAATTCTAACTTATCTCCCCATTTAAAAAAACAGCCTTTTAAAACCATAAAAAATTCTACCCCATACAAATCACCCCCCACTTATTAAAGGGACACCATGGGATAACGGTTAGACCCCCTTTTTTTTCCTTCAGAACTGCCTCAATCTTCGTGGCATAATTTTCCCCAAGGTTTTTGCAAAATGGGTCAATTTGGACCCCAAGGGCCCAAAGAGTGCCAAGAAAAAATTCTCCACAACCTTACAAAACCCCCACCACCAGCCTGAACCGTTGAAACAAGGCCCGGAAAGGGTCCCCTTCTTTCAAGTTTTTGACGCCAAAAATTCCCGAAACCCCACCAACCGAATTCGCCCGCAAAATCGAACTCAAACAACCAGGCAAAAGTTTTTTTTTCCAAAACTTTAAAATTTTTCCAATTTTTCCCATGACTTTGGGGAAAAAATTTAAACCCCCATTTTTTCCTTGTTCTTTTCTGAAAGGAGTGGCACCCGGGGTGGTCTTCCCGCTGCTTACCCTCTCCCCCAAAGTTTTGGGCCCTACTGGCGTTCAAATGCCTTCTGGCCCACCTTGGTTTAAACCGGGGGGCTATTTGATTTACTGTTGCCTTTCAAACAGCTCGAACCGTCTGCCCCTTCCCCTTTGACCTCCCGGCATCAACAAAAGGGATTTCCGCCCACCCCGGGCTGGGCCCCTCACTGGATTTTTTTTTTTTTTTTTTTTCCGGGGGCCCTTCCCCTTAAAAACCCCAAAAAATGGTTGGGGCATGAAAATTCCCCGAATACATTTTTTGAAAAACTCAGAAACCCCCCTTCTGGGACCAAAAACCCCTGGCCCCAAAAGTTCAAAGGGACTCAAATCACCTTTTTTCCCCATAAATAAAACTCTTTGAACTGCAGGAAAATTTTTCTTGAAACCCTGTCTACATGCCTAAATGCACTGAGTTTCCCCATGGGGATTGGGTTTATTTAAAAAAATTAAGTTTTTAACGAGGGAGTTGGGCAGTGTAACCCAATTTAAATGGCCGGGATGTATGTCCCAGTAGACCTCCCCACTTCCCTGCCCTTCCCCGGGCCCCTTTTTTTTCTTACTGAAGGCAAATGACTACTTTAAAAGGGAAAAACCGTTGGGGGGATCAATTTTCCCTTTTGTAGAAAAGGGCAACTTTGTACCCGCCCCGAGTGATCCCGGCAACAACACTGCTGCTGGCACCCTTTTTTCATTTTACCCCATACATTTTGTCACAATATTTTAGCCAAAGCTTTCAAATGACAAGTTTTTTTTAAAGGAAAAAGATTACACCCCTTTGAGGGAATCCCCCAAGACAATTTTTTTGATGAAAACTAAACATGGTAACACAGATCTAGACAACAAGCATAAATAAGGGGGCGGGATTTCGGGCCGGAAAGGTTAAAAACAATTTAGGGGATAGACCGGGGTCATGTAGTCAAAGCCCCTTCAACACGTGGGTTTTGGAACAAGAAAAGTTATGACTCCCCATGCGGAGCTGGTAGTTGGCCGTAACCTTGACTCCATTAACCAGCCACACCCCTTTCCCCCTTTCATCTGCCGCTTCCCATCACAATCACCGGGTGATTGCAGTGTGGACACCTCTTTTCCCCCTTCTGTACCCTCCTGGTTTTTCTGCCTCAGGGCAGGGGGTTTCCCACGCATCTCCTTTTTTTCCACACAGTTTCTGAAAATCTCCCTTACTTCACCTTTGCTAATTTATTAATACATTTTGGTAAAGCAACGCAGAATTTGGTCTTGCTTCTGTTTGTGATTTTCCGCTGTAGACCTTCGGCTATTCCTAACCCACTTACAACCGAACTCCACCTGTCCTAACATCCTGTCTGTAACTATTCTGTACCACACCTGCACACCAGCCATCAGATACCATTTTCCAACAGACACCAGCCATCACCTGGGAGCTTACTGCAGTAGAGGCCAGACCCCTTGTAGAAGGGATTAGAGGAAACTCCTTATGCTCCGTTCCTTGGTATTGCTTTATGTCAAGATTTGTGGCTGACACGGAGGATCCACTGTGACAACAGTCAACAGATAATCGGGGAAAGGGGTCAAAAACACCCGGGTCGAAATAAAATACATGGATCATGATTCCAAACGATCATTGAAATACCATTTAAATATTTGGGGCATTAGGACAAACTTGGAAAACTGACATTCGGTGCACCGGGGCTTTTGGCTATGACAAGCAAGCCAGACTTTCCATAGTCCTGGCCAGAAAGGGCATGAAACCTTGGCTGGCAATGGAAAAGGGGTGATCAAGTCATTCTTCAATCTACCAACAAATGAAGCTCAAGAACCTTTTTAAGGGAGGGAGTGAAAGGAGACTCCTTAGGGTTTTTCGCCCCTTGGGGTATGACTTTATGGCAAATTTTGGGGGCGGGCACGGGGGATCCACCCCTTTATGAAAACGGTCAAAAATCGGGAAAGGTCAAAAACAATTTTGGGAAAGGGGAATAAAATACATGTAGGTAAATATCTTTGCACGAGTTTTGAAATGCTTGTTTTAAATACCCTTGGGCTTTGGGGCACACTTGGGAAACTGACATCCAGTCACATTGGATGAGAAAGCAACTAGACTTTCACATAGGCCGGCAAAAAGGGACGGATAACTACCTTGGCATGTGCGAAATAAAGGTGAGTTTGACATTACTTCAAGTACCAATCCAATGAAGTTCAAAAACCTTTTTTAGGGAAGGTAAAACGGGAAACCCCTTTAAAGGGTTGTCTCACTAATTATTCATTTTAAAACCTAGTCCTTTTTCTTGGTTTCATTTTGATTTCGGGGGTGTTTACGGTTCTACAGGCTGCAGTAAACCGGTCTTAATTTAAGCAACCGTGCGACCCATCAAAGATAAAACAGGTCTGTACTTAAAAAACGACCTGAGGACTGATGCACCCCATACAAGGGGGGATACTGGGAATGGGTGGGATACTTTTAAGGGACATATATTGAAAATTACTTGTTTTTGCAAGATCTTTAACAAAAAAAAAAAAAATCCTTGCAGTGAGGAAACCCCTTGGGGGCTCCTTTCCCTTTGGTGGGGTTTATGGCTGACAGGGAGACCCACTACCTGTTCGTGACAACAGCAAAAAATGATCGGAAAAGTCAAAAACAATCTGTCAGGAAAAAATATATGGACATAAAATATCTTTTGCACAATGCTCATTTAAATAGTCTTGGCTTGGGGCACCTTGGGAAACTGACATTCAGTGCACACGGTTTTTGGCTAGGGGCAAGCAAGCCAACATTTCTCATAGTCCTGGGAAGAAGACGGCTGACTACCTTAGCATTTTGAATGGTAAGGGGTGAGGGTTTAAATCATTACTTCAATCTAAAACCGAATTTAAATAAAGTTTTTAAAACCATTTTTTGGGAGGTTTTGTGGAAGGCCTTTCCCTTCCTTTGTTTTGGGTTTTAATTTGGGAAGATTTTTGGGGTGACACACAGGAAACCACTACCTTTTCGGACAACGGTCAACCCCGAAGATTTAGGCAAGGAAAGACCAAAATCCGGGGGGCCCGAAAAAAAATTTCATTTTGGAACCAGTAAATATCTTTTTCACAAAACTATTAAAAATGCTTTTTTAAATAGGGAAGGGAAATGGTTTTCCCCAAGGGTCTTGAAAAACCTGGAAGTATAGTAGAAGGGTTTAAAATGGGCATGGTGAACATTTTTTATTTCCCCTTTTTCGGGGTCCTGGTTTTTCTTTCCAAACTCATACAGCATTCACAGGCTAGTTGTAGACATAGAAGAATTGACAATATAAAATGCACAACGTCTGACATTTGTTTAATGGAGATTAATTTTTTTTAATTCCAAATTTGGAACTCGGGATACTTTCATGGGCCCTGACATTTTTTGCCACAAATTTTCCCCCCGAGAAATTTTTTTACAAAAACCCCCTGGGACCTGCAAGCAACCCAAACAGAACAGAAAACTTAAAAAAAAGTTTTTTTTTACATTAAAGCTTGGGAGCTTAATGAACAACAAAGGGGGACTTTTGGGAAAAACCCCTTTTGGTTGGGCCCCCAAACCTCATAAATGTCATTTTCACAAAATGTCCCTTTAAACTCTTTTTAGTCTGCCGATATTTGTCCCATTGTTTCTCTCATTTCCTTCCTTCCCCAATTCCACAAATCTTTTTTTTTGGGCCACATTCTAACTCAGCCCCGTGGAACCGGGAAATGTAAATTTTCGGGGAAAAAAAAACCCCTTTTTTAAAAAGTATTAACCCTTTCTAATATATATTAATATTAAAAAGTAAAAAGAAATGTAAATTATAACTGTCAAATAGATTATACTACATAAAAATAGTCAAAAAAGGAATGTCCACTGAACATAAAATAACTGTCCAAGTCAAATTTATTTTGACCATTTCCAACTTTTTCTGTCACAGCAGTACTTATGAAGAAAATCAAAGTGTGGTGACTACCCTTGGGGGGGGCATAAAAGGTGTTTGATTTGGGTGTTTTCGGCCTACAATTCCCCCCTTTTTGTTGTCATGGGGAAAAAGGAACATTTTTAAAAAAAAAAATGATTTCCCTTAACCGGGTTTCCCGGGCCAAGGGTGGCAATTTTCTAAACTTCGCATTTTTTGGGGGTATTGTTGAAAAACGTTTTTTGTGGTTTGAAAAAAGGGCCATTGTGAATAAGCGTCGAAAAAAAACTGCAGAGCACCACTTGCCATTAATGTAAAAGGTGAACATCGGCTATGAAAGTGTGTAGGGGAGGACAGACACGCTACAGTGGAGCAACTCACTGCCAAAATTAACCAGGGGGCTACAAGATCATAAAGTAATTCATAGAGCTCAGTCTCTCTCCCACTACCATACGCTGCTCTGAGATAGGGCAGCATAAATCATCTGACAAATTAACTTTGAAGTGGTTTTCTCGCAATGGTGTTTCACAGTCACAAGCAGCTCGGGATCATGTTTCCCTTTGGCGGCTGTTGTGGTTCTATAGCAGTGTTTGGGCATATCAGCTCTTCTGTTCCTATCTTTTCCTGTTAACTGTAGATAACTGCAAAAGATTTAATCTGTTGGAAACAAAGCTTAAAGGGCATCCAAGGAATGAAAATAAGTTAAACAATTTAATCTTGTAGAAATAATGACTCGGCTCTGTCTGACCATATTGATGAAAACCCCCTGCTATCTGTCTAATCAGGAAGGAGAGCAGGACAGTAACCAGAGAAACTTGTGTGACTCAGAGAAAATAAAATCTCCTGACCAGGGTAATGTATTTAGTAAAAGTCTTCATTTACTTGCTTCTACATGTTAGAATGCTGATAATTGTAGTGAAAAAAAAAAACATTAAAGAAAATTTTAGTCTAGAAAAAAGCCCCCAAAAACCCTATTTCAAATGACCCTTTTACCAGATTTTCATGAATCTGGCTATAAATCCGTCTGATTTTTAGAAGTTTAAAAAATGTCACTAATATAACTTTTTTTTTAGCACAAAAAATGGCTGAATTTTCTTGTAACAGTCACAGCATAACAAGAAACTTGAGGCTCTTAAGTGTAAATTTTTGTGGCAGAACTTAAAACAAGTTTATTTTTTTTTCTATTTTATTTTCCGGGGTAGGGCTGTTTGTAGGTCATATGCTTTTTTTAATAGGCAATTCCCAGGGCATGAGGATTGGATGTTTCACAATGGTACTAAATGGCAGCAAAAACATTGTCTGCAGCCAAATAACTGTCATCTGATCGCCACTTTCTAAGAACACAGCCCCCTCCATGGTCCCAGCTTTTTTTATATATATAGGTCTCTGTATAAATACTGTAAAATTCACTTACACAGGTCCAGTAACATAAAAGAGTACAGCATGCAGAAAAAAGACAGCATTGCCGAACTGCATAGAGGGGTTTTCGGGTTGTAAGAACTGGCAGCCGGGTTGAGCTTTAAGTCTCCTTCTCTCATGTCCCGGTTGCTGTTGAATATAAGGTAACATGAATTTCCCATTTAAGG